>JASTTN010018986.1:0-112554 GCA_030324115.1 Sorex maritimensis
ATTGGTGTTTGAATATTATGTAATCAAATACAGTAAACTACATTATAATATAAAAAATAACACCTTACTTGGAAAGTAACCCGATTACAAGCAAAATTTACCCCAACAGCCAGGGTCGCCTGGTCAGTGTCAGGAAGCTGATGAAGAGTTGAGAGATACTTCTCAATTTTAATTTCAATAAAGAAATTCTTTATCAGGAAAAAACATCAAAGTAGACTGGAGAGTCATTAAAGAGAATACAGTGCTTCCCTTAGTGAAAACGACCAATCCTCGGTATCCCACATGAAACCAGAATCACTGATGGAAAAAAATTATGAAGGTAGAGCCTGGAGTAACCTCTGGAGAACCACAGGTGTGTTGACCCCCCAAAAAATCAACTAAAATAGAAGGTAAATATTCACTTACAGCCCACAGCCACATGCTAGGACCAGGCCCCCGGGATTCTTAATGGCAGCTGCCAATGAAAAAGACGAACTTCAACAGGGTCCTTCGCCACTGGGGGCTGAGGACCTGCCCCTCAAAGAGATCTGGCAGTTTACATATGCATGTCTACACCCAAAGCGTCAGGAGACGTTCCGTCTCAAACCCTGGTTGAGAAGGTTGGGATGGTCAAGACCTCTGCCATCAGCAGGTTCGGCACCCTAAGACCCACAGCCCCCCATGCTATGCTCTGCACCCAGGCCTCACTGCCCCATTGCAGAGCTGGAGGAGGAGATGGCCCCAAAGATCACACGCTCACACCCGAGACCCCTGTGCTGCGCAAATTTCCCCCCACTGCAACCACCAAAGCTCCACATCTTCCTAACGTCTCAGGAGCACAATGGACCCCAGGAACAAACTGGATATGGTTGAGCGGGAGTGAAAAACAACCACAAAGCCCCAAAGCTGGCGTGGCCCTCTGAGTCACAGTACAGGGACTAGAAGTGAGAGGCACTCACGTCCTGCCACTAATGGGCCTTCAGTGTCCCTCTTCAATGGTGAAGTATCACTTTGTCCGTTAAACACATGTCCGGTAGGAAGCCTGATCCACTTGACATCGTTAGGAAATAAATGTACACATGGAAGACTCCCGTCTGTGACATCATCCGTTCCACAAGGAGCCTTAAAGTGCCAGGTTCCAAGTGTAGACAGACCATTATGCCATCCCAGGTGAATCGGTGCCAGGGGGATGGGCTGGGATAAAGGACAGGAGAGGCGAGTGCTAGAGGGGCCATTCACAGAGTTCAGGGCAGTGAGGTAAGTCTGAGTCTCCTTATCCTGCACTGGTCAAACATAGAACCAGTGCTCCCACACACACCTCCATCATAAAAAGTGAAGCAGGCTATTCAAGGCAAAACAGACAAATGACTCATGGGTCAATGAGTTTCTCTGGGAAGTCATACATCAAGATGGGGAAAAATCAGTGACTCTGAAGCCAGACCTGAAAATGCAGAGGAACTGGCCTAGCAGCAACCCTGAGAGCTGGAGAGACAATGGACAGGACCAAAGACTGGGAAGAACATCAGGAAGCACTGTACAGTGAGCACTCCACCCCTTGAAAATATGCGAGCAGAGAACTCTCACCTACAAGGAAACTCCAGTACACAGCTTTAGAAACATGTTTTCAACCAAGAGTCTGGGGCCGGTGAATAGTACTTTGGCTGAATGCTTGAGTTGAACATGGTTCCTCTGAGTTCCATTCCAGCATCCAGAACAACGCCAGGACAAATTCCTAAGAACCGCCAAGTATGGCATAAATTACATAAAACGTACTTCAATAAATAAATCCCATGTATGCATCAACCCTAAGAACGGAGGTGCATAGGAGCTAATGAGCACCAAAACTTGCAGGATCATTTTGTAGACTTGGTCTTTTGGACAGACCAAAAATGGTTTTAATCAATTTGGTGGCTAGTAGGATTGAGATTATGTCAATTCCAAAAGCAACGTTTTGTCATCTTTTCTCCTAATATAACTGAAATGAGAAGAGTGGAATCCAGGACCATGACCGCCCTTTATTGTCAGTCATAACAGCTGAAGCTACTGTGTTGGGGACTGTTCAGGACCCTGAACAAAGAGGGCCCCACAACCTTTACTCTGGACTAACCAGAAAATTCCATTACCAGCGTTTGCATAACCTGAGGCACAGGTGCCCTTGTGACAAAGGAAATAGCTAACCTCTAGAAGTAAAAGTAGCCCAGGGCAGTTATCCACGAGACCCCAAGAGCCCGTAGAGTAGAATACCTTCCTTTACACTAAAAGCCATACTTTAGCTTACGAAACCTTGTACGTTCCTCCTGACAGATGTTCCTGCCAGATAAACCCTTGTCTTCCCCTCCCCACTATTTCTCAACCGACTCTTAGAGAATATTGTAGCCCACCAAAGAACACTCCGAACCTTTCCTTATTTGGTCTGAGAAGACACTTCCCTGATGATTGACAACTCATGTACCAACCCCCTCCTAAGAAAGGTATAAAACTAGCATGACTGATAATAAAGACGCTGTTGATCAGCATGTGTTGTCTTGAGCCTCTTTCTTTCTAACCTCACCAGTTTTATTCTCAGGTCGGGACCACTCACAGAACCCACCCAATTAGGAGCGCTTTCCACTGTTGTCTCTCCTCGGGCCGGAGAGATTTCGGGGAAACGTGCACTACTGTATGCGGAGATGGGAGTTTGGGCGCTCTTCCAGGTTCCCACCATCTGTAACACATTTTTCTCAAGTAGCCCTCTCCACCGTTTCATAGACCACCAGAAATCTTTCTATGCATAGTCAAGTCCATTTCAACCATCTCCATTCCACCCTATCAAAGAACATTGACAGGGCCATTATCCTAAACTTTTCAGAAATATTCATCCTCAATACTTAGGTAAATCTGATAAAAATCTGAATACAAGGAGTGCAAAGCTGATAGAGCGGGAAGGTTCTTGATTACACAAGACAAATGCAAAGGAAGATTCCAATTATTGCTCCATTCCTTAAGAGTCTATCTGTCAAAAGAAACTGAGGCCTACAGGTTGGTTTCTAACATTTCCACCATGAGGAATGTAATTCCTGACACGTGGATCGATGTTCCATGGAACAACCCAATGTTTCTATATGGTGGATGCACAAAATTGAAGGCTGCACAATCACTAATTTGTTTTAATTTTTTCCAACTCGAGAAACATATACATAAAATGGACAGATGGCCGTCTGAAGAATGTTAAAGAAATAGTTTCCACATGAGCACAAAAATGTATAAATCTGTAACTGTACCCTCACGTTGACTCACTAATTAAAAATAAACTATTAAATTAAAAAAAATAGTTTCTAGCAAAAAAAAATACACGCAAGTCTGGGATTGATATAGCACAGGATGGACCCCATAATGCATGTGTTAAGCTATAGCACAGGGTGAAATAATGTGTTAAGCCAAGTCTGCAACCCTATCAAGGAGGATGGACCATGAAGACCACTGAAAACACCTCACCACAAATGAATCTTCTCCAGGATCAATGAGATGTTTTGTTCTTTTTTGATTTGTAGTTTGTATTTATTTTGAGGCTGGCCACACCAAGCGGTACCAGGGATCACTGATGGTGGTTCCCAGTGGACCAGCTGGAATGCTGGGGATGGAGCCCACATTTCCACCCTGGTGGAAGGCAAGTCTACTCCCAAAGCCCTATCACTAGTGACAACAAACCAGCTCTTTAAACAATGAGCTCTTGTGCTTATTTATTTTTTGGCTTTTGGGATACACCCAGCGATGCACAGGTTATGGTACTCCTTGCTCTGCACTCAGGAATTACTCCTGGCGGTGCTCAGGGGACCATATGGGATGCTGGGATTCTAACTGGGTCAACCGCGTGCAAGGCAAATGCCCTGCCCGCTGTGCTATCGCCCCAGCACATCTTGTGCTTACTTTTGACCCAATAAAAAAAATCACAGTATTTCTTCAAACTTAAATATATAGGAATTGGTATTGGAATGCTAGCACAGTGGGGAGAACACTTCCACTGCATGTGGCGGATGCAGTTTGACCCTTGGCATCACACATAATACCCTGTGCACTTCCAGGAGTAGTACCTGAGTGCTGAGCTTGAAGTACCCGATCAGCATCACTGTGTATGAATGAAAAAGAAAGAAATAATAAACATAATAACAATAGGAATATCTTTAGATTTTAAAATGACTGACTTTAGCACCCAGTGAAACTATAGGCCTTCTAATCCAGCATTAGACTGCAAAATTCCGTCCTGAAGTTCCTCTTTTCAAGTCACATTCTTGTTCCAATGAACTATCCTGACGGCATTGTATTTATATTCAATGTGCAATTCTTATCAGCTTACTTGTATTCAGTGACCCTGTTCCCAAATCAAACTGCTGCAATGAAAAACCCTGAAGCTGCAATTGAAGTTCTAAAATCAAACACAACACACAATTGAAGAATTAGCAATGGAATGTAGTCGACTGAGGTCAATTGTGGAGAATGTTGGGAGTAGCTTGGGAATCCACAAAATAGCTGTTTGTGTTTTCTTTTTTAACCAGACCTGGTGATACCTGTGGAACCATATGCAATGCAAGGAATTCAACCTGGGTGAGACATATGAATGGCAAGTACCCTCCCTGCTGTACTATCTCTCCAGCTCGAATTACCTTGGTTATGGGCTCACTCATTCGCTTTTTAAATACAAAAGCAAAACATATTCTTTCTGGGTTAGAGAGAAGTGCAGGTAGGGCATTTCCCTTGTATGAAGCTAATGGGCTGATTCCTCAGTACCACCAAAAGTTACCTCTGAGAACTGCCAGGAATAAATATTGAAAATTCCCAGACCCAAAAACCAAAATAAAAAATTGCAATATACTAACAGAACATGCTAATTATCTGAGGGCAAAAATAAGCATGAAAGAGAGGGAAGAGGGGACTCTAGCTGCTCCTTAAAGGGAACACCACCACTGGAGGCTAGATATACAGGATGGTGGAGCACAGATGGGTGGCCAAGGGTTGTGAATCCCACGATTATTGTACATGGCTGACAGATAAGGAATAATGAAGACAAACACGAGAGAGAGAACATCAGGATCATTCCATGACAGGCAATTTGTACAGTGAAGTGCAGCATGAGCGCAGCACAGGTGCTGCATTCAGGAGCTCGAGCCCCACAGGGTCAGCAGCGCATTTCACATGTGCTCAGGGACCCACACACTGCCCAGGGCACAAGCCAGGGAGGTCCCTCAGACACTCACCTCCACACACACCTCTTCTTCCCAGGCTCAGGGCTCCTCCTTCCAGCCAGGACATCACCACAGGCTTCACCCAGGAAAGCACTGTCACCACAGATACAGGGTACTAATTAGTGATAAGGAAAACATGACAAGCCCACCCCATGTGTCCCTAAAATTCAGGCAAATTCCTGAAAATGATTGAATATTATCTCCAATTCTGATATGCCCTAAACTGGTAATTGTCAGTGATATAAGTCCTAGGTTTTAATTTCAGTCAGAAATTGAGTCGTGCTGTAGCCCCCCAGAAAGCACTGGAAGTGACTCTAAGTTCTAAAATAGCATGTGATGGGGTGAGGGACTAAAAAAGAAATGAATTCATGCTCAGAGTGATACTCCAGCAGGGTGTGCACCTGGTACACACACATCCGGGTTTGATCCCTGGAAACTATATGGCACTGCCAGGAGAAATTCCTGAGCCTTAGTGGTTGTAGCCCCTTAATCAAATCAAGTGAACAAAAATTAATAATAAATGAAACTGCAGGCCTGAAAAAGGAGTACAGCGGGTAAGGCACCAGAACTGTAGATGCTGACCTGGTTTAGTCCACAGAACCCCCATAGGCTCCTAAGCACCGTCAGGAGTTAGTTTTCAGCACAGATCTAAGAGGAGTGTGGACTGTGGCCCACAATCAAAACCGAAAGAAGGGCCAGAGTGATAGTAAGCAGGTAGGGCATTTGCTTTGCACATGGACAACCCGGATTAGAACCCTGGCATCCTATATTGTTCCCCCATGCACTGCCAGGAGGAATTCCCTGAGAACAAAGCCAGAAGCAATCCCTGAACATTGCTGGGTGTGACCCCAAAAGCTAAATAAATTGTTAAAAAAAAACAAAGGAAAACCAAAACAAACATACTGAAGTGAAGGGTAGTACAAGAAGTAATTTGATTTAACAATGGAAGGAATTATTTAGAGGAACCTGAGTGCAGTAGTACGTGGGGCACTTTACCAGGCACATGGCTGACCTGAAGATGCCCTGCATATCAGGAGTAAGGCTTGACACTTGCCATGTGTGGCCAATCAACAAAAACAACAACACCAGAAACTGCGATTTGCATCACTGTCAATTATCCTGGCATGTCAGAATCACCAAGTCTGTAGAACACACAGCCAAGGACGGTCACTGTGGGTTTCGCCAGGCACAGTCAGCCCCACACTGCTCTCACTGACACCAACAGGTGCTGGTAGGTCTCCAGCATCACGTCCCTGTAGAGCTTTCTCTGATCAGCATCCAGACATAACCAATCCTCCGGGGAGAATCTCACGGCTACATTGGGAAGGAAACTGCGCCTTTAGCCAACACACATGGGAGTGGGAGTCAGGGCCCATCTGCTTCCCATTCCCAGGCTGTGAGGATGGGACCCCTCAGAGCGCTAACGGGGCTTAGGGACTTTCTCTGGGGAGGGACCAGCTTCAATTTCTCTCCATGTGCCCTCCTGGCTAACATGGAGAAATCACTCTAGACATCACTCTAAGGCAGTCGGATCTATAAAATGTGAGGATGCTATACTAGATGGTTTCTGGAGGTGTCAGTCTGGCACCTCACAGGATCCCTCGAGCACCACCAACAGTGATCCCTGAGCACAGATCCAGGAGTCATCCGGAGTACTGCTGGATCTACCCCAAAACAAAATATATATATATATATATATATATATATATATATAATATTTATTATTATTTTTTAGGCATGCAAGGTGTTTTTCTCCTGATGTGCCCAGAGAAAAGATCATCAGTGACTCCCCAGTGAGGAACAGAGGACTTCTGAGAGCCAAATCTAAGAGAATGGATGCATCAGCTTGGCTGACACCCTTGGCAACTGGGCAAAGGTTTAAACAAAGCAAAGGCAAAGTGGTCCTTTGAATAATCTATGTGGCTGTCCTCAGGGTCCTGTTTCACTGGGGTCCACCATCAAATCACACATGAGGGTCATAATCAAAGGAGACATTCAGACATCGAAAAATAAAATTTGGAGGATGTATTCACACCAGCTGGTGAGCTGTCCTGCTAGGCAAGAGCAGCAGCTTCCCAGAAGAAGCACAGACTTTTTTTGGGGGGATCACACCTGGCAATGGCAATGCTCAAGGGTTACTCCTGGCTCTACACTCAGCAACTACTCCTGGCAGTGTTAAGGGTACCATGTGAGATGCTGGGAATTGAACCCGGGTCGCCCTATCCGCTGTGCTATCGCTCTAGCTCCTACAGACTTTTGATTAGGAAAAACCTCGTCATGACACACTTGTCATTTTCATAAGCACCCACAATTAGTCTTACTCACTGGGCCTTTTTCTGGCACCCGGTTAATTTATATAGGTATAGTGAAGCAAGCATTGATATAGAAGAGAGAAAAAGTGATTACACAGAGCAATCAACTATTGTTCATTAACTGCGTCACTCTTATGGACCCAAAGCCATTGTTCCTATACTACTTCAAGACTGGCAGGCGCCCTTGTGGAGGGGTTTCAAGAAATCAATTATATTGGTACAGTTTCCAAATAACTCTGCTAACTGAAAAGTAAACTTCTAACTAAATTTCATATTTTACTATAGCAAACAAAAAAATCATAGCTGAACATGTCTGAAAAAGAGACTTTCTCTTGCATACCCACTGTACAATTCTTGATCACTGGTTCAAATTTTGAAGAATTTAATTTTTGCTGCATAATTCATCTACTACTAAACTACTAAATGACTACTCAGCTACAGAGCAGGGAAGGGACTTTCCGTTCATGTGACTGATCCATTTTAGATCCCAGTTGAATTCATGACATTGTTGAACTTGAGCACTGTTTGAAGAGTTGCCAAGCACAGAGCTAAGGAGTAGCTTGAGAACACCAATGGCTCTGAACACACAAAAAACACAGGATTATTGTTTTCACGTATAATACTTTTCCATCTGGGTCACCCCAGAGCCCTATTATAGGCATGTGATTCACTTAGTTTCTAGCTCATTTCTGTAACAGAATACATGAACAGTTGGAGCTACTCCAGCAGTTGCAAGTTCAGTGCAATGTAAATAAAAATCAGGCTAGGACACTCCAGCTGGGAGGATGACCCAGGATCCATGGTTAGAACACAAGAGTGTTCCCCGAGCCCAGTGTGGAATGACCCCTGAGCAGTCAGGCATAAGTGCTCAGCACTACAGCACGTGCCTCCCCAAAAATGGATCAATCAATACAAAACATTATGATATCTGGATATTAATGCCCAGTGATTTCTGAGCGTTGCTTTTTGCAGGTGTTGGTGGGGGGGGGGTGAGGGTTGGGGCGCTGTACTGGAAGTTGCTTGCAAGGCAATCTTTGTGAATTAATGAAAAAATCCCTCTTGGAGTGTCCGGCAAGCTACCCAGAGTATCCCGCCCACACAGCAGTACCCGTGGCGTATTTGATATGCCAAAAAAGTAATAACAAGTCTCACAATGGAGACGTTATTGTTGCCCACTCCAGCTAATCGATAAACAACGGGACAACAGTGATACAGGGCTAGTGACAAAAAAAAAACAAAAACTTTAGCCCCATATGCCATGTGTTCACTCTCCATTTATCCGGTACCTGGCGACCCGCCAGACGTCCTGCTGACCTGATCCAAGATCAGAAAAAGGGAAAAAATTAACTTTCCTGACCAGAAAGTACCTGGTCAGAAATATTTAGAGTCTGGCCCTTTAAAACTCTGGCCGGAAGTGTGGGTGACGTCACAGAGTCCAGGTCTTTGAGGTTGGCTGTATTTCCCTTCTGCCACCATCCTGAGAGGAGCAAGTCTAGAGGGAAGGGTGTGCCCAGGGCAGACAGTGGGTCCCGCGGTGGTCGCTCTGTGCTGTGACCGGGGCGGCGGCCCCACCCGGATGGCCCAAGCGTCCTGCCCTTTAGGGAGATGAGGGGTTTTCTGAGGAAAATTACCTCAGGGCTGCCTGCGGGGCACGGGCCCAGGGATGCCCGGCGGGGTTAGGGGTGACTCCGGGCTCAGAGCTCGGGATCCTCCGGGGATCTGGGGACCCCGTGGGGTGTCGGACAAGGCCCCTCCCTCCCCACTCACCTATCGCTCAGGCTCACAACCAAAGAGAATGTGTCAGTGCCAGGAGGAGTCTCAGTTTCCAGGGGCTTGTGCAGCCGCATTAGGCGTGTGTTAGCTCCTTTGCCAGCATGGTCACAGCGTGGGGGCAGGGGTCTTGCAGGCCAGTTGTTGCTGGCCGCCTTTCATTCCTGAGACTGAATCCAGAGTCTGGCCTAAGGGTCAAATACACCCTTTTCAAAAGGGTGAGTGGAGGCGTTTTTTTCTTTTCTCAATCTGTGGAGACTTTTTTGCTTTTCCTTTAAAAATATTTGTTCTGGGCTAACTCCTGGCTCTGCACTCAGGGATCTGTCCTGGGGGTGTTCAGGGAATCCTAGAGGCTGCTGGCTGCAGTCACAGCAGCATACAAGGCAGATGTCCTCTCAGTGTACTAGCGTCCTTCCCTGCTCCCAGACCTAATTTTCATCCTAGCACGGGATTCCTGTTTAGATCTTATAGTATTTTCAGCGAGATTGGACCCAAGTCGTTTGAGAGATAGGACATCAGTCCGCTGCTTTCCTGGTGTTCATCATGGGTAGCCCTGATGTCAACCCACATCTGCATGTCCTGGAGAGGAAGTAGCAGATGACAGTCTCCCCTGGGTGGGTCTGTGAGCATGTGCTGAAGAGTGAGGCCCGTCAGGATGTTTCTGGCGAAGAGCAGGGATTTCCGATCAGGGCCCTATGGCGGTTTTCCTCTCTGATGCTCACAGCTCTGATTTGTCTACCTCACCCTGAAGAAGCCATCCCCTGAGAAAAGCTCCTCACAGTCTGTTGTCCTCAGTTTTTGGACAGACCCCCGTCCTCCAACAGTAGGGCATTTCCTGAAATGTAGGAGAGGAGCACTGATTATAATGAAACCCTCATGCCTGTGGTTCCTAAAGTAAGCTCATGATGGACTGAACTCATCCAAATGTATCCATTGTGGGGGAGCTTCGCATATACTAAGCACCGTGATGTTCCCTTCGAAATCCACCGTGGACAGAATCCCAAGGATTCTCTGCAGCTAGGAGAAACTTTGACTCAGGAGTCATCCCAATGTGACAGTCCAAACAACCACACCGGAGAGAAGCTTATATATGTATGGACTTTGAGAAGGCTTTCACTTCCCCCTCAGCCCTTACTATACACAGGAGAGTTCATACTGCAGAGAAACGTCATGCGTGTGAGAAATGTGAACTGGCCTTTACTGTGTCTGCGCAATTTATTGTCCTCAGGTAACTTCATATGGGAATGAAAATTTACTGTTGTCGGTACTATGGGAAGGCCTTCACTTGCTACTCAAACTTTTCTTGTTATGGGAAAAGTTATTCTGGAAAGAAACTATTCATGGCAGGAATGTGGGAAGGTCTTTGCTTATCCCTCCAGCTTTTCTAAGCACAAGAAAAATCACAGGAGAGAAACCATGTATCTGTAACGAATGTGGGAAGGCCTTTGATTATCCCTGAAGCCTTTTGAATCATAGGAGTACTAAGACTAGAGAGAAGCCTTATGTATGTCAGAAGTGTGGGACGGTCTTTAGCACAATATCAAGACTTACTGTACATAGAACTCACACTTGAGAGAAGCCTCATGAACGTAAGTTTTGTGGAAAGGCCTTCACTCTTTGGTCAGACATTACTGAGCATTTGAAAACTAACACTGGAGAGAAGCTGCATGTATGTCAGGAATGTGGAAAGGCCTTTTGTGGATCATCAAGTCTTAAGTATCTAGGAGAATTCACACTGGGTAGAAACCACAGATATGTAAGGAATGTGGGAAGGTGTTTGATAGCACCTGCAGCCTTGTCACCATAGTAGATTACATACTGGAGTGAAACCTTTTGTATTTGAGGAATGTGGGAAGGCATATTATAATACCTCAAGTCTTTGTATTCACTGGAGAATTCATACTGGAGAGAGACTGTATATCATTAAAGAATGTGGGAAGGCCTTCTCTCAATCTGGGTAACTTACTACGCACAGGAAAAGTCATAGTGGAGAGAAACCTCATCCATAGCAGACATGTGGGAAGGCCTTCACTCTGCTCTCACACCTCACTAGGCATCTGAAATTTCATATTGGAGAGAAGGCTTACATACGTAAGGAATGTGTGAAGGTCTTTATTGAATCCTCAGGACTTACGAGGTGTACTTGAATGCATAGCGGAGGGAAATCTTATGTATGTAATGAATGTGAACAGGATTGATGTTCCCCTCAAGCCTTAGTAAACATTGTAAAAACTCATTCTGGATGAGTTGATCCCCTAATAACCATCTGTAAGGTCAGAACAGGCCCCCTCAGTAAAGCAAGTTTGCTTTGGACAAGGGGGTCAAAGGTGGTACAAAACTGCAGCCAAGAAGGAAATAATCCTGGTAGCATATGATGAGCTTCCTATGATGTCACTTCTATAAGGAAAGTTTCTTGCTGATTATCCCTGGGACCGAAGCCATGGCCGTGTCTGGCATTTGTCCACCACATGTATGTTAACTTGTAAATAGTGGATGTTGGTGATGGAGGCCAGGAGGAAGGTGACTAAATAAAAACAGGTACAAAAACAGGGCCTCTGTGAGACTGTCTTGGTTCATCACTGTGTCATTGTTCACTCTCACTCTGGCTTGGCCCAGAGGCCCTGGTTTGGGGGAATCATTGTGGCAGAGATCAACCACAATACTGCAGTGAATCCTTTAAAGTAGAAAAACAGCCAATCCTTTATTCTTCAGATCTTTCTGTGTTAGGTTTTGGCGAGCCACATCCACACTCAGGCCTTACTGTTGGCTCTTAGCTCATGGATCTATAACCAAGAGTTAGACATATCCTTGTGGGGGCTTGGAATCCAGGTCAGCCATGTGCGAGCGAGCACTTTGTCTTCTTTATCATTTCTGTACTCCTTGTATTCATATTTTTGTTAATTTACATGTGCACTAAAGATTAATATTCACAAAAGTTTTCATCTTGTGAAAATATCCTGGCAAGGCTCTTTATAGGATGGATTGGAGACCGTTGAAATGGACTTTACTGTGTGTAGGAAGACGTTTGCTGCTTCTTTGAAACTATGGAAGGGACCCCTTGTGTCCAATGTTTTCCAGGTGGTGGGAATGAAGGAGAGCCCCCTGCTCCCCTATCTCAGCACACAATTACATTCAGCTGTGATGACTCATAATAAAGGTTTATCACATTCCTGGATCCTAACCCCCTCACCAGTAGTATTAGGAGAAAACAAAACTTATGCATTTGGAAGCAGTTAAATCCCAATCATCTAATAGTCACCAGGATGATAATGATTTAGATCATCCAAAAGGCCACATAAGGCTACTAAGTGACCAGTATGGTTTTCTGCCCTTTTGCTAGATGTATGTACCCATTCTTAGGGTTGGTCTATACCCTGGGATTGATCTATTGAACTATATTTTTGGAGGCAGGGGCATACCTGGCAGTTCTTCGGTGTTTCTTCTGGTGCTGCTCGAGCCACCATTTGGCATAACAAGGATGGACTCCGGGTGACCAAGCCCAATGCTAGTCTCAAACTTCTGGACATCCCTCCTGCTTCATACTCTGGATTTCAAATTGTGTTTCTGACCTGACTCCAGGGTTTTCTTTGTAGTCGAGAGTCCTCTAGTTGTGTGTTGTCGAGGGGTAGTGCATTGACCGGACAGTGCTCTCTGATGTTCTTTGTTCCTGTTCCAGTGTCTCTCCAGCTGTTTGGGCTGCTGCTAGACCAGTTCCTCTCTACATTTCCATGGCTGGCTGTACACTCACTGCTTTCACCCCATCTTAATTGATGACTTCCGGGAAACTCATTGCCCGGTAACCCACCTGCTCCCTATCTGCCTGTTTGAATGAAGCCCCTTGCAGTTTTACTGATGGTCTTGTGTGTGAGAGCATTGGGTCAATGTCTGCTGACCAGTACAAGATTAGGGGACTTCTTTACCTAGACCCCACTATGAGACCAGCCACTCCAGCAGATGCCTCTCCACTCCTTAGGGGAGCAAGCCTTTTCCCCCAGCGTGCAGACTCACTTAGTTGGAAAAAAATATTATCTGCACCTGTAGCCTAGCACTTTAAGGCGCTTAAGGAAATGCAATGAACTTCACACCCCTGGGCTTTAGGATGTATTTTCCATCCAGGTCACAGTCATTTGGGTCAGGTCTCCATTGGTCATGTGGATAATGGATGAAGTGGTGGTCACGGGCAGAAAGGGGATGCTAAAGACTCTTTCAGATGCCAGCGACCTCCAGTGAGTGAATCCCGCTTCTAGGTCTCTGCACTGTGAGTTGTGGGTTGACATCAGCCTGTGGAGAACGTCTGTGCTTGTTATTCACTTGTGTCTGGATATACAGATGTTCCTGGAGACCGAGGTGCATCAGACAATTTGGGGGAAGGCCTTCATTTACACCTCCAGCCTTCTTCAGGATGGGTAATTTCAAACTGGAGAGAAACCTTTTGTATATCAGGAATGTGGGACGGTGTTTGATCTTTCCTCAAGTCTTTGTAGTCATAGGAAAATAAATAGTGGAGAGAAACCTTATGTTTGTACAGAATACGGGTAGTCCTTCTCTCAACCCGGGGTCCTTAGTAAATAGTGGGGAGAAACCTCATCAATGTCTGCCGTGTGGGAAGACCTTCACTCTGCCCTCAGGCCTTACTATGCCAATGAGAATTTGCACTGGAAAGAAGCTAATATATGTAGGGAATGTGGGAAGGCCTTCATTCATTCCTCAGCCTTCACTGGGTATCTGAAAATGCATATTGGAGAGAAAACTTTTGTTTTTAAGAAATGTGGAAAGGACTTTTCTCAGTCTCTATAGGTTCCTACACAGAGGAAAATTCATAGTGAAGAGAATCCTTATCAATGTCAGATATGTGGCAAGGCCTTCACTCTGTACTCAGACTTTACTGTGCATCTGAGACTTCAAGCTGAAGAGAAGCCTTATATGTGTAAGGAACGTGGAAGGGCTTTATTGAATCTTCATGCCTTACCAGGCATGATAATGCATACCAGCATGAAATCTTATGAATGTCAGGAATGTGGGAAGGCCTTTGTGTTCTACTCAGGCCTTGGGAAACAATGTTGAATTCATACTGGATGACATGCCCTAACCCCAAGTAAGAACAGGTTCCTTCAGTAATACATGGTTGGTTTGTATAAAAAGGTGGGGTTGCCCCCATGTGGAGGTCAGCAGGAAATAATCCTGGTAGTGTGGGACATGCTTCCTATGACGGCAGCACATAAGGGAAAGGTACTTCCTTGTTATCACTCAGGTGCAGCCATGTCACAGTCCCAGCATTTGGACTTGATGTGTCTGTTAGCTTGTAAATAATGGGTCTTGGTGATAGAAGCCAGGAAGGTGATTAAATGAGAACTAAGTAAACAGAAACCAAATCCTCCCCTCACTTCAGGCTGTCAAGACTCACCACTGTCTCATTCTTTGCTCAACTCTGGCTTGGTTCACAGGCCCTTGTTTGGTTTGTGGGGATTAATGACAGAGATTAACCATGATGCTGAAGCAAATCCTTTGAAATTAGAAAAAAAGACAAAACTCCATTCTTCACGCCCTCCTGTACTATGTTCTTGGGAGACACACAGACCTGTGCTCAGGCCGTAATCCTGCTTCTGAAGTCAGCAGTCCAAGATTGGGGGGACTCAGGGAAACTTACAGTGTCCTGGGTTTGGTGTCACGTTAGCTGTGTGCAGGGAAGCACCTTACCTGCTGCAGCATCTCTGCACTCTCTATATTCAGGTTTCCATTAGATTTATAGAAGCATTAAGGAAAAACATTCCAGAAAGAATCAAGTTAGGAAAATGGCCTTGGCAAGTTTCTTTAATAGGGTGGATAGAGATACTTTACATGGAATTTACTGTGCATAGAAAGACTTTTGCCAGTTCTTTGAGATGACCTAGGGACCCCATAAATCAAATGTTTCACAAATTGTGGGGACATGAGAGATTCGCCAACACCCGCCCCCATCTCAACAGGCAATTCCACTAAGCTGTGATTACTGTAAGTAATAACGGATGTTTACATACCTGGATACCACTGACCTCAATCAGCAGTAGTAAGGGGGAGAAAAAGAAAGGTCACAGTTTTGCTTGGAAGCAGCAAAATTCCAATAACGGGCTGGAGCAACAGCATAGTGGGTAGGGAGTTTGCCTTGCATGTGGCCAACCCGGGTTCAATTCTAAGCATCCCATATGGTCCCCCAAGCTCCGCCAGCAGTGAATCCTGAGTGCAGAGCCAGGAGTAACCCCTGACCCCCTCAGCCAAAGAGGAAAAAAATTCCAACAATCTAATATTCACCAGAATGGTTAACGCCATTGAGATCTATCCAAAATGCCAAGCAAGGCCACAAAATGACCAGTATGGTTTACTGCCTTTTAGCTTCTTATATGCCTCCATTCTGCTGTTGATCCAAATGCTGCGTTTTATTTATTTGATTATATATATTTTTGGGGGGCACATACCTTGCGTTTCTGGTTTATTTTTTGTTTGTTTGTTTGTTTTTTTGCTCTTTGGGTCACACCTGGCAATGCACAGGGGTTACTCCTGGCTCTGCACTCAGGAATTACCTCTGGCGGTGCTCAAGGGACCCATCATATGGGATGCTGGGAATTGAACCAGGTCGGCCACGTGCAAGGCAAACGCCCTACCCGCTGTGCTATCGCCCCAGCCACGCACATATCTTGCATTTCTAAAGGTTCACTCCTGGTACTGCCTGGGTCCCATTTGGGATGCCAGGGATGGAACTCAGGTTGACCGAGTTCATGGCAGGTGCCAGCCCACTGTAATATCTCTCTGTGTTTAAAATTTTATTCTGAAACTGCCTGCTGGGTTTTCCTTGTAGGTGAGAGTCACCTCATTGTGTTGCGGCAGGACAGGGGCTACTCCTCCTGGCGCCCTGTGCCTCCCAGTCTCCGCACCTTTCCCCGTGGGCCTGCGGTAGACAGGCGCGGCGAAGCTTTGGGGGTGCGGCGGGGCTGTTCCAGGGCGCAGGGGTCGCGGGTGCACGTGATGACCCTGGGGGCCCTGGGCCACGATCGCCTCCAGCTCATTGCCTCCAGCTCGGCGATGGGGCCGCAGCGGGTGGGCAAGGGGCTGCTGGGGGGCTGCCAGGGCGCGGCCTTGGCCATCCCGACCCTCGACACGGGTTCCGCAGAGCTTTTCCTGACCCTTTTGGCCCGACATGGGTGACCCGAGATCCTCCGGACTCTCTCTGAGGGGCCCCGCTCAGCCCCCAGGGCCAGAGGCCAGGTTTCCTGTGTGTGTTCATTGGTCGCTGGAGAATACGGAGCGCCCAGGGCGTGGCTCTCACAGCGCTGGGGGTTGCCCAGGAAACTTACATGTTACCGTACTTTTGCTTAGGTTTGTTTTGTTATTCGGAGGTGTTCCACACGGAGATGCTCGGTTTTACTCCTGGCTGTGGGCTCAGGAATTATTCTCTCAGTGCTCAGGGGACGTATCCGATGCAGAAGACTGGTCGGGGTCAGTAAGGCGAGCACCCTACCTGCTTAGCTGTCTTACCCCAACTGTGTGTCTGTTTTCAGGTCAGGAATTTCTACTCCCTCACGTCAAGAGGAGAACCACCCCTCACTTCATCTCTCCCTGATCAGGGGTCCCGGAGACTGGCCACTGGGTGAGTAGAGTGGGTCGTGTTGTTTCTCTGGGTTGTGTGTTTGGAGGCAGATAGGGTTTTGTGGAGAGGGGAGCTTTACTCGGGGATCACTTCTAGTGTGCTGGGGAAGATTTTCCTCAGCAATGCCCAGAGCCGTAGTACAGAGATTAGGACACTTGCCTCACACCTGCCAAGCAAAGGCTGAGCCCTGCACCTCAGAATTCCTCAGACCTGCCGAGACTGATCCCTGCCTGAGTGCAGAGCTAGGAATCACTCCTGAGCACTGCGGCTTCTGGCCCAATACACACACAGAGACACACACGAAATACGTGAGAGCAGAGACAGAGAAGAATAAGGATTCAGGAGAAACTGTAGGCTTCTGACCCATACAAAAAGCCACTAAACAGGGTTTTAGGACTCATTATATGACTTTTTAAATTTTTCACACAAGAATTTGGTGCAGGCCTGCAGGGGCGCTAACCACCTGGGCTCAGAGTCGGCTCTTGCTGCCCGCCAGTAGGGACCTTCCTGTTGGGCTCAGGGAGGAATTCCAGGGATCAGTTTCCTTTATTGTAGCCTGAGCCCAATACTCTGGTATTGTTCGTCGGCCCCCATCCCAACCCACATTGTGTCTGCCGGAGAGGAAGAAGCTTCTGGCAATGTCTTCCCTAGGTGGGTCAGAGATCTGGTGCCGGACTATTTCCGTCAGTCAGAACGTTTCCAGCTCCAGTTCTGGGATTTTTGGTCAAGGTTGGGAGATTGTGTTCCTCTCTGGTGCTCACGGTTCTGACTTCTCCAAACCTTTAATGGAGCTTATTTCAGATCCTCAGGAATTAGAGATGGGAAGATGGTGACACACTGTCAGACTCACTGTCCCCAGGTAGGAGGAGAGTGACAGGATGACATGATGTAGGAACAGGAGCGCACAGGCTTCCAGTTTGTCTGTCTCGAGCTCTTTTAGGAGGGACCCCTGGGATAGGGTTTCTGGCAGGGTGACTGACTGCCTTCTAAGGCCACTTTTGTCCCTGTTTGTTTTGTTATATTTAGGTTTGATGGTGCTCAAGAAGTACTCCCAAAGTAGTGCTTAAGAATCACACCTGTTTGAACTCAGAGTTCGTATGGGGTGCTAGTGTTCCAAGACTAACTTCTTGGGATATTTTGTTTAGTTTTGGGAGGTGATAGGGGACATATCTAGTGATTGTTAGCATTATTCCTGGGTTTACAGTCCAACATTACACCTCCGGGTTTGTGGAGGTTCATATGGACAGCAGGGATCGCCAGCCCTACCTGCGTTTCCTGGGCCCACTGTCCTCTTACTCCATCCTGCTGCTTTGTTTTCTTTCATTTTTGTTTTTGTGCCACAGTGGGGATGCTCATGTTTTTCTTTTGGCTCTGTGTTCAGGATTCACCCCTGACGGTCATCAGGGCCCAGGGAGTGCAGGCCCTGTATGCACCCTGGCAACTAGAGTGACTCTGACCGCAGGACATGTGTCTCCCCAGTTTTGCTCGACCCACTCTGGAGAGTGTCACCTGCTCAGTCACAGTCTCATGTTCACTCACTGCAGTGTGCGCAGTTCTGAGCATGCACCTGTCCCTGGGAGCAAAGGATCTCTGAGGCCGACAGATGTATTGGGGGTCAAGTCACATTTACCTACTTCAGGAAGGATTTAGTGTGGCCCTGAAACGGGAGTTCCAAGTCCTACAGGCACATATGTCCTCACACAGCTTGAGTCACGTGCTGGACATGGTGTGTCCCCTTCTTTTCCCTAGAACACAGAACAGGGACTGTGCGATAAGGCATTGGTGATTGAGGAGGTGTCTAGTGTGTTGGTCCTACCCATTGTTACATTTTTTGTACTTCTGCATCTGCTCAGTTGTTACCCTCTGCAGTGCTCATCGGATTTATTCCTGGGGTGACTGTGTGCAAGTTCAGAACCTGCCGGAACGTTCTAGTATAGTGTCATTGTAGTAAATCTGGCTTCCTGTGAGGGATTCTTGGGCTCATCAGTCCGAAATGTGGGTGGAGGCTGGTTCTTTCCGACAGGAGTGGGCAGAGGAAGAGGCCGTGAGGTCCTCTAGGGTGCTGGCGTCTCTCATCCTCAGACACCCTCATCCTCAGTATGGGGTGGGATGTCCTCACTCCTGTCTCCTGTGTGTGTCAGTTCAGGACAAGGTGACTTCCCCGATGATGATGTGGCCATGAGCTTCACCTCAGAGGAATGAAAGTGGTCATAAGGCTAAGTGTGTGCAGGGTACAGGCGAGTTCCAACCTGCTGGAGTTATCTCCCCAGTCCCTGGCTTTATGTATTATGAGTCCAACTCATTTTTTTTTTGCTTTGTTTGTTTGATTTTGTGGCCCATCTGGCAATGCGCATGGATGACTTCAGAATCTGCACACAGGTATCACTCCTGGTTCGATCCCCGGCATCCAATATGATGCCCAGGGAAAGCCAGAAGTACTTCCTCAGCCCAGAGCCACAAATAAGCCCTATATATTGCTGTGTAAGACCCAAAACAAACCAAATACATTTACTTCTCTTTCCACACTTGAGTGCTTTGCTTCTGCTCTTGGTATTGTTTGGGAAACACACTTGGCATTTTCATTTTATTTATAAGTAATTTTTCAATTATTTCATTTATTTTTTGGCTCTTTGGTCACATTCAGTGGTGTTCAGCAGTTACTCCTGACTCTGCCCTCAGCAATTACTCCTGGTAGTGCTCAGGGACCATATGGAATGCTGGGATTGGGACTGCGGTGATTTGTGTGATGCCCTGCGTGTTATGCTGTCATTCCAGCCTCTAAGATCATTTATTTGTTAGAGTCTCACCCCCTCAAATTCTGTCTTTCTCAGTGCTTGGGGTCACTTCACCTGATCTTGGTAGACCAAATGGTGCCCAGTATCAATTCAGAGGTTCCTGTGTGCGAAGCATATTCCCCAGTCCTGTGCATTGTCTCCCTGCCTCCACTGGACTATTTTACAGTTTTTTAAAATTTGTTTCTGGCCAAACCAGCAGGACTCAGGGTTTGTTCCTGGGCTCTGCACTCAGGGATCATGCCTGGCTGGTGGGGGGTGGTATGTGGTTGTCGGGGATCGAACCTGGATTGACATGGGCAGGACCATTCCCCCACCTGCTGTTTCGCCTGCTACTCTCCATCTTCCCCTTTGTTTTTAGCTTCATATAAATTTGGGGGTTTGCCGTCCTTGACCTTATTTCAGTGCGTGGGTTTACTCCTGACTCTGCACTCAGTGAGAGTGAACTCAAGGCCTCAAGTGGCTGGTATCCTGGACATGGGGTCCAGCAGTCATTGTTCACGTGGATGAAGGACAAAGTTGTGTTTCTTCTTGGAAAGCTGTCTATGAAGGCCAATATTGTGGCAGGGCACGAGGCCTCCAGTGATTGCTGCACTGGGAGTGGCAGGGCAGCGCCAGCTTTGGGGGGCACCTTTGTGCTTGGTTTTCATTTGTTCACCGATATCCAGGTGGTTTCCAAGGAGCATTTCAGGTTTTAGGAAGATGCGGAGCTTTGTGGAGTATGGTGGGGGCTGTACCGGGGCATAGGGGTCACAGGTATGAATGTGTGATCCTCGGGGGGCCCCTGCATCAACGATTGCCTCCAGGTTAGAAATGGCTCCAGCAGTTGGGAGCCGAACTGAGTGATGGGGCTGTGGCCTTGGGGTTAGGGGCCTATATCAAAGCACTTAGAGCTTTCGCTTTCCATGTTGCAACCCAGATTCCATCCCGTGAGCACCACCAGGACTGATTCCTGAGTGCGTAGCCAGGAATAACCACTTTATATCAGCTGTATGGCCTCCAAAAATAAAATAGAAAGCAGATTTATTTTGAGAGGCAGAGCAGAAACTTTCCAAGGAAAAGCGACTGTGTTACTGTCATTTTTGTATTTATTAGTTAATATGATGTCCAAGGCCATCCTGAGGGCGCGGTCATCACAGATGGTTTGGGTTTGCAAGTGAAAATATCTTTTTGGGCTATTTTTGATGGTATTTGGGGGGTTGGCGAAGAGATCATCCATGCCTCTAGACGCTCAGGGTTTATTTCTGGCTCTGGGCTCAGGTATTATTCCTGGCAGTGCTCTGGCTCCATAAGGGATGCCAAGGATTGATCGGGGTCAGCAAGGCAAGCATCCTACCGCTTTACTGTCTGTCTGATTCCAGTGTTGGTGTTTTTGTACATCAGGAATTTCTGCTTTCTCGAAACATCAAGTTGCAAAGTCTCCTGCACTTTTCATCTTTCCCTGATCAGACGACCCATGCTATTGGGGTGAGTACTATGGGTAAAGGTTGTTTTTTTTTCTCTGAAGTACGTAAGCCTCATGTTTGTGGGTCCTATCAGAATTGAAGTTCTCAACCCTCCAAACACAGGATTTGATGGTCCCTGACCTGGAGTCTTTGGCCTGCATATCATATGGGTAGAATCTGTAAACTCTGATGGGCAGGGCCCTACCCCTAAAGCACAAGACTTAGTCATCGCCTGTCCTTTCATTGGTTGTTATAATGGGTGTACCCACCCAGCAGGTGGATGGGGATTCAAAATGATACTCATTTTTATTATATATTTTTTACTTCTCTACCACATTAAAAATGCTCAAGGCTTCCTTTTGTATCTCTGCTGAGGAATTTCTGCAGGCCGACTTTGTGGACCCCAAGGGATGCCAGGGATTGTTCCGTGTTTTCAGTGTGCAAGCAGCTTCCTACCCGCTTCACTGTCTCTTCCTCCAACTTTCTTTTCTTATTCCTTTTTACCAGTCAAGAATATTTCCTTCAGGGGCTGGAGTGATAGCACAACGGGTAGGGCATTTGCCTTGCATGCGGCCGACCCGGGTTCAATTCCAAGCACCGCCAGGAGTGGTTCCTGAGTGCAAAACCAGGAGTAACCCCTGTGCATCACCCCGTGTAACCCAGAAAAGCAAAAAAAAAAGAACCGAAATCTCCATCTGAGACCTTAGTGATAATAAAGTGGGTAGGGCGTTTTTTTTGCACGTAGGGCAACCCAGGTTCGATCCCTGGCATCCCATATGGTCCCCTGAGCAAGTGCAGGAGTAATTTCTGAGTGAAGAGCCAGGAGGGAACCCTGAGCATAGCCAGGTGTAACCCAAAAAGAAAAAAAAAGAGTATGTAGGAATAAGTGCTTCTTAAAGTCACAGAGAAAAGCACCCCACTCGTTTCATCTCTCCCTTAGCAGGATACCCACAGTTTTGTTTTGAGTAGTGCTGGTAAAGTAAGATATTTGAAGGAAGATATTGATTTTGGGAGGGATTAGGGTGAATCAGAGCTTCGCCTAGGGCTCAATCCTGGTATGCTGGAAATAATTTATTTCAAAAGGGCCAGTGCACATCATGTAGGACATTTGCCTTGCAAGGGGCCAACCCAGTTTCTGTATATGTCTGGCATCTCATATGGTCCCTGTACCCCACCAGGACTGACACCTCATCCCAGAGCTAGGAATAATCTGTGAGCACTGTTGGTTATTGCCCAAAAACCAAACACACATGCACACACACACAAAAACACCAAACACACACAGAGAAGATGTGAGAGCAGAGAACAAAGAATAAGTATTCAGGATAAAACATGGGCTTCTGCAGAATAAAATAGTACAAAAAAAACTGAATTTAAGGACCCACTGTTCAATTCTTTAAGTGTTTCAGTCTAGAATTTGTCTTTGCACATGAATTTATTTTTGGTTTTCTTTTCTTTGTAAATTACCTTTTGTTGTTGCAGTATTTGGGGGACCAAACCCTGAAGTGTTCATGGATGACTCCTGGCTCGGAGCTCAGGGATCATTTCTCCCAAGGGTTAGGAGCCCACCTGGGGTACTCAGGTATCAAACCGGAGGCAGTGAAGTACAAGGTGAGCACCTTCTCTCCTATGTCACCACCTTGGCCCCCAAGGTATAATACTCATCTTTATTTATTTCTTTTTTATTGAATTACCATGAGAAGAGTTACAAAGCTTTCAGGATTAGGTCTCAGTCATACAATGATCAAACACCCATCCCTTGACCAGTGCACATGTTCCACTACCAAGAACCCCAGTATGTTCCCCCCCCTTACCCCCCACCCTGCCTATGTGGCCGATGATTTTCTCTTTATTCTCTCTTTACTTTGAGTATATTCAATTTTCAACATAAAATCCACTATTATTATTTGGAATTTTCCCCCAACAATCAGACCTGCCAAAAAGGCATCATTAGATCATTTGTTTTCTGTTGCTGATTATGAAGAGCATATGATGTCGTGCGGTAATACTCATCTTTAAAACATAGACTCAGTCCAGGTGCTCCAACTTTGAGACAGAGTTCACTTCCTGATATTAAACACCTGGATATTAGGATAATTTTCCTATACAGCACACTGCACAGTTTTCAGATACATTCCTTCAAACAGGAGTGAATGTGGATGCAGGCTCATGCAGATTTGCCTGTGGGTCTTGGGGCATTCAAGGGTGAAGCCTGTGGTGATATCACTGGAAGGAGGACCACTGAGGCCAGGGAAGAGAGGATCGTGTGCTGGTGAGTTCTGTGAGTTCACAGCTGTAAGTTGTTGAGTATACCGTAAGTGAGCTGCAGTGGCGGTGGCTTGGTCGCTTTCGCCCGCCACATGCTTTCGGTGGCCATCGGCTGCTTTCCGCATTGGCCTGCAGGCGCCAACAACAGACGCACGATGGAGGGAACAGGGCCGCCAGGCTGGTTGGTGATCAGTTACTGTGTATTCCATTCTCTCCATGTGCATGTTCCAGTCTCACTAAGCTACCCATTCCACTCTCACCTGACCCTCATTCCTGTCTTCTCCTAACCCCCATTATTAGTCTCTCCACACTGTCTTGCAACCTAGGTCTGTGCCCACCCTGCAAGCATTCCTGGTAGCAACTACACCCAGGTGAGGCCACAAAATCAACACAGGAAGACCCTTCCTTCCCAGGGAATTCTTCTAAATTAAGACAACGATCTTATGCAGCCAGGAGATACTCTCAAGCGCAGAATACCGCCTTGGGGTGTGTTTCTCCTTTTCTTAGTCCAACAACTATTTCCGAGTTACTTACTTCTATATAATCTTTCTCATCAGTTTGTATGGACACAGAGATACATTAAGCTTATCAGGTGTTCTCCTGGGGATATCTTTGTATATATCCCAGTTTAGTCTTTCCTAACCCTAGCAGGATCCTCATCCAGTTCTTACTCTTTGGATCATGACAGAATTTGTACAGGATTGTGCTCTTATAGTTAAGCATTATGGCTTTTCTCCTGGCCTGTTTCGATGCCAGGGTAGCTCACAGCTTGCCCTAGGTCCATCCAGTTTCTTGTCGGGGACCTGCTTTTGAGGTGCTAGGGACTTATCGTAACTGAGGCTTAAGTCAAGAAATCAGTTGCCCAGGAGTGAATATTTTTTGGAGTTAATTAACCCGCAAGTTCCAGAAACGTAGCATTCACTGTCTTCCTTTGTCTCTATAGAAAGAGCATTGCTCTTAAGTAAACTATGTAAAGAAGGGAAAAAAAGGAGTAAAGCAATATTTCACTGAACAAATACAAAATAAGACATTTCTGTCGAATTTGACTTTACAAGTCACACTACTTCTTAGGGGGAAATGGTGATTAACTGGATGGGGAAGAGAGCAGAGAGAAGAGGTTAAAGATAAAGAAGGTGGAATGGGCGTGTATCAGGAGCACTGTGATGGGTATAACCCGGTAAACCTAAGATCCCTGCAGCCAATGTTATCCGACAGTGATTTTCTGAGGAAGCTCCTTGGACTTGGGCCCTGGGCTGTGTGTGGATTTTCTGTGTGTGTTTAAAACATGCTGCTGACCCTGGAGGCCTCTGGCTCCTGGATTCAGGCATCTGTGCCACACTCACACTGCACTTCCTTCACCCAAATTGTCAATCATAATGATCCTGCCCTTTGCTTTCCTCACTTTGCTCCATTCTTTTTAATCTGTCAAGCATCTGTGTGTTTGAGGACCCTATGTGCCCCATCCCCCTCTGTCTGTGACTAGCCTGGCTGCATAGCCTGCAGTGTTGGGGTGCCCTTTCAGGAGCAGCAGATCCACCTCCCACCCTGCCCGCTCTATCAATACATTTGTGTTTTCTCTCAGATCATCAGGATGGTTTCTGAGCATCCCGAAAAAATTATTTTTATTTTGTTGTGGGGCCATGTGTTGCTGTAGGTTTTTCCTGCTGGTCCTCAGGCCTTCCTTTGGGCAGTCCTCAGGGAACAGCCCCTGTCACCCTACCTGCGGGCAGTCCTCAGGGAACAGCCCCTGTCACCCTACCTGCTGTTCTCTCTGTGACTTCCTAAGAGATTTCCTTCAGTGTTTGTGTTTAAAAGTGAAGGAGTGAGCCCATAACAAAGCCAGTGGGGTGGAGCTACAGTACAGCGGGGAGGGTGTTGGTCTTACCCCTGACCGACCAGGGTTTGATCTGCAGTATCCTATATACTCTCCCAAATGTCACCGGTTCTAGTCAAATACAAAAGTCTAAGAATTAGTTTGAGGATTGTCAGGCTCCTCACAATGATCCTCCCGAAGTACCTTCCCTTTGCTCTGTACACATTAAGACTGAGAACCACAGAGATGTCCTCCACCTGCTTGGCCTATCCACCAGGGGCTATTCAGGTAATTCTTACCTTGCTTGCTGCAATTGATTTCAGAGCTTAAATCACAGCATGAGGTTTTTGTGTTGTTGCAGTTTGATTTGTAAATTAGGTCACCAAAACCGAGTGAGCTGGCAAGGTTTCCACGTTGAATAGATATTTTTATGATGGCGGGATAGGTCAGTGGAGCAAGCATGTGACTTGAGAGGCGGGGGTCCAGGCTCCATCCCCAACAAATAGTCTGACAGCTCAGGAGGAAATCCAGAGCCTAATGCTGGGAGTGCAAGGCCTTAGTCCCACTGGGTGCTGAAATTAGTAAAATTAAAACCTAAAAAAATGTATTATTTTTCATACTAATGGAATAACGTGAATTTGCCATGTATGGAAAGTTATTACAAGTGTTAATTGTTTCAAAGGACTAGCTGTGAACCCTAGCGATAGTGCAGTGGGATGGGCACTTGCTTTTTATGATGTGGGCACTTGGGCTCCATCCCCAACACCCCACATGGCCACCAGCGCCCCACTAGGACTCATCCCTGAGCACTGCTTGGTGTGCCCCCTCACAAAATTAATACAAGGCTGGAGCAATAGTGCAGTGCGTAGGGTGTTTCCCTTGCACACAGCCGACCCAGGTTCGATGTCCAGCCTCCATATGGTCTCCTGAGCAACGCCAGGAGTATTTCTTGAGTGCAGAGCCAGGAGTAACCCCTGTGCATCACCGGGTGTGACCCAAGAAGCACAAAATTGTTACAAAAATAAAACGGAAAGAACAAAACCCTCACTGATCCTGAGAGTAATGTGCTTGTGCTGACATGATTGAAATGGCCCCTATGGTCCATCTCAAAATGTCGTGACCAGGCCTGCTCGGGGCACTGGCTCTGCGTTCAGCTTTTCACACAGTCCCAGACCCAGACAGTGAATTATACACCTACAGAGAAGATCATTAGCCAACTCTTTGGTGAGAAACACAGGACGCCTGATATCCAATCTAGAGGTTTCTGGGCATCGATTCTGCCAACGCTTTGGGCAACTGGGCATAGGTTTGAACAAAGCAAAGGCAAATTGGTCCTTTGAACAAACTCTGCAACTGTCCACAGCCAGGGACCTGTTGTGCCGATATCCACCATCAAATCCCAAATGAGCCCCAGCGTTTTTGGGGTCAGATTGAAGGAGACATGGAGATATCAAGAAATAAAATTTGGAGGAGTGTATTCACACCAGCTGGCCGGCTGTCCTGCTAGGCAAGAGCAGCAGCTTCACAGCAGAAGCACAGGCTGTTGGTTAAGAAAAACCTCATCCTGGCGCACCCGTCATTTTCATAAGCACCCACAAAATTACTTTCACCCACAGAGCCCATGTTCCGGAGCCCAGTAATTTATGTAAGCATAGTGAAACAAGCATTGATATGGAAGAGAGAAAAGGTGATTACACACCAAAAACCAATCAACTATTGATCATTAACAACCGCTCTGTTGTGGGCCCTAAGCCACTGTTCCTATTTTATTCCACGACTGGCAGGCGCCCTACAAGAAATTCAGTATACTAATATTGTTGGGACTGGAGCCACAAGAGAGCGAGACGGGATAGTCAAGAAGATTCTTGCAAGAGAAAAAGTTTATTCAGACCAACATGCTGGGGCTGCACCTCAGGTGGACGCAGCAGTCTGCGCTAGTTAGGGCAGCCTTTTTATAGGGCTTGAGTCCTCTGGGCTAGTCACGTAGTCATGTAGTCTCATCCGGAGCCACTATCTCCGGGTCTGCGTGTCCGGAACCACTATCTGTGCTCAGGGCCAGTCACGTAGCCGTGTCCCGAGTCATTATCTGTGGAGCCGGGTCCGGAGTCACTATCTGGGCTCATCTGGAGTCACTATCTGGGCTCATCTGGAGTCACTATCTGGGATCTTTGTTCTCAGTAACTCCTTCTGTGAGCTGGTCAGATGTTCCCTTATCTTTTAGCCTCGTACGTGATCATCAGCCTACCGGCATACAGATGGCAGGATGTATATGACAGGACTTAGGTACAGTGCATTGTTATGTATAGCTCAAGGGCGTAACCATGGTTACAGAAGCACAACAAAGCGAGGTTACAAAAGACAAAAGTGGGCAGCTAACCATTCAACCCAGTATAGTTTCTTTCAACTCAACAATATAGTTATCAAACAACTCCACTAAATGAAATGTAAAGTTCTAAACTAAGTTTCATCTTTTACTATAAGAAATATCAATCATAGCTGAACAGTCGGTCAACATGTCAGAAAAAAAGGCTTTCTCCTGCACATCCACTGTACAATTCTTGACTTCTGGTTCAAATTTTGAAGAATTTTAGATTTTGCTGCATAATTCCTCCACTACTAAACTACTAAATGACTACTCAGTTACAAAGCAGTGAAGGGACTTTCTGTTCAAGCAGCTGACCCATTTTTGATCCCAGTTGAATTTAGTGCATTGTTGAACTTGAGCACTGTTTGAACAGTTGCTGAGCACAGAGCTAGGAGTAGCTTGAGAACACCAGTGGCTTTTAACATACACAAACACATACACAGGAATATTGATTATATGTATAATACTGTCCCATTCACCAATACCTGAGCCTCATTCTGCGACACACACAAAATTAGCTTATCTAATTTTGGGCATGTGATTCATTTAGTTTTTAGCTCACTCCTGTACCAATACATGAACAATTGGAACTACTCCAGCAATTGGAAGTTCAGTGAATTGAAACAAAAAATCAGGGTTAGGACAGTCCAGCTGGGAAGTACCTACCCCAGATTCTAGGGTTAGGACAACATAGTGTGGAGTGGCCCTGAGCAGTCAGGTGTAAGTCCTCAGCACTACAGAATGTGCCCCCCCAATTTGATAACACAAAACATGCCCCTGTATAAATTAACACAAAACATGATATCTGGATATTAACGTCCAGTGATTTCTGAGCATTATTTTTTGGTGCTTTTGTTTGTGGGTCAGGGTTGGGGCACTATTCTGGTGGGTATTTGCAAGGAAATCTTTGTGAATTTTATTCACTTCGTGAAAACATAAAATCTTTGTCACCATAGGGCATGTGTTCACTCCATTCATTCGGTGCCTGGCAACCCCTCAGATACCCAGCTGACCTGATACAAGACGAGAAACCGGAAGAAAAATTAACTTTCCTAACCTGAAATTACATGGTCAGGAATATTTGAAGTCTGGCCCTTTAACACTCTGGCCGGAAGTGTAGGTGACGTCACAGCCCTGTCTGAGGTGGCGGCATTTCCCGTTGGCCGCCATTGCCTGAACAGGAGGAGTCCGGCCGAGTGGAGAGGGGGTCCGTGCGAGGTAGCTCCATGGCCGGTGGCGGTGGCCCCACCTGAGTGACCCCAGCGTGCTCCCGAGGTTCGTCTCTTTCGTTCCTGCCCTTCAGGGAGACGAGGGGGCTTCTGAGGGAACTTACGTTAGAGCTGCGGGAGGTGCGCGCGTCCCGGGGACGCCTGGCGGCGCCCGGCGGGGCCAGGGGCGACGCCGGGCTCAGCGCTCAGGATCCTCCGGGGTCGAGGGACCCCATGGGGTGTGGGAACAAGGCCCCGCCCTCCCCGCTCCCCTGTCGCTCAGGCCCCAAACACAGAGAAAGAGAGACAAGAGGGGCCCTCAGTTTCCCTAGTTTCCCCGCAGGTGGGCGGGGCGTGCGCGGCCGCCTCCCCATTGGTTCCTGCAGGGACACTCGGAGCCTCCGGGGGTCACAGGCTGGGGCGGAGGGGTCACCCGGGAATGTTCCCGGGCCGGTCCTTTGCGGGCCACTTCCGTCATTGTGATTATGGAGGCAGGGGCAAAGGGTCGGTTTCCCTGGAAAGAGGAGAAGTGAATCTCTTTTAATTAAAAAGCAAAGTTTTGTTTCATTATTTTTGTTAAACATCCCACAGCGTTCAGGGTCACTCCTGGCTTTGCCCTAGGGGACTCTCCTGGCGGGACTCAGGGTCCTGTGGAATGTCAGGCTCAGTCCTGTCAGTCCCGTGCACGGCAGGTGCTCTCCCAGTGCACTGCCCTCTGCACTGGCTGGGGACTCTGGAGTGTGTGGCTGACCGTTTGATTTTCCCGGGTTCCATGCGCCTGCGGTACGTTTTTGGGATCCTGGGAGATGCGAAGTTGTAAGAGACCCTGGCAGAAGGGGGTATAGCATGTGGGCTGTCTTGGACCAGAGGGGTCCGTGCAACCAAATGGAGGAGGTAATAGGCTGGTCATTTCCAGGATGTGCCCCAAGATGTACCATAATGCAATCTAGGATGACCATTGTTCACCACACCTTTATTTCTGTCTTATATAATTTTTAGTGTTTTTTTATTTTTAGGGTGAGGGAACACATGGCAATTTTCAGGGGTTATTCCTACATCTGCACTGAGGGATCACTCTTGGTGGTGCTCAGGGAAACAAGGGATTCCGGCAGTCAAACCTGGGAAGACACGTGCAAGATAAGAAACCCACACACTATATTTTTATTATTATTAATTTTAGTTTTTGGTCAACAGCTGGCAAGTGCTCAGGGTTCACTCTTGGCTCTTTGCTCAGACATGGCTCCTGGCAGTGCTATGGTGGGAAACACATGTGTTCTTGCATATTAACCCAGGCTCAGCTGCTTGAACGAAAAGCATCCTATCCATTTGCTATCTTTTCTAACTCTCTGATTTTATTTTCCCCCAGAAATATAATTTTTGCTTCACCTGTCAAATTTCATAGCATTCCCTCATTTTCAATTTCTCCAGGACCAAAGACTCCCCCTTCTGTTCTGGTGAGTACTTGCAGAAACAGGCTTTGCAGGGACCTGTTGCAGTAGGTTTTAAATGTCTCCCTCTAGGGGGCGGGAGCCTTAGTACAGCAAGTACGGTGTTGGTCATGCTCAGGACAGACCTGGGTTCAATCGTCCCATGCCCCATAGGAGTGTCTGGGAATTGAGAGGTGTGGACCAAAAGACCATAAAGAAAGAAAAGCCAATGGGGCTGGAGTGAAAGCACACCGGGTAGGGCATTTGCCTTGCACGTGGATGACCCAGGCTCCATTCCCAGCATTCCACATTGTCCCCTGAGCACTGCAAGGAGTAATTCTGAGTGCAAAGCCAGGAATAACCTCCGTGCATCACCAGGTGTGACCCAAAAAGCAAACAAAAGAAAGAAAAGCTGAGTAATAGGAGAGCAGACAGGGCACTTGCTTTTCATGCGGCTGAGGGGTTTGTTCCCCAGTACTCCATAGTGTTCCCTGAGCACTGCCAGGTGTCTCCCAAACTTCTTTTTGGCTGTTTTGGGCTTCTCTCCTACCTCATCATTTTGTTTCCCCCTTTTTGCTACAAACTTGTCGTTGATCAGGGATTCTGCCCTATGTCTCTGGAGGTAGAGGAGCCGTGCCATGTTCCCAACCAGTAAAGCAGGTGCTCAGCCCTTGAGCTCCTCTCCCTGGGTCTATCTCACTACTCGGGGAGCAGATAGGCTGGGATTTGAGGACACACCTGGCCGTGCTTGAGGCCTACGCCCTGCTCTGTTCACATTGGCAGTGCCGGTGGATACCGGTGATGGTCCCTGAGCTTCATGTGGCCAGCATGTGCTCCAGCCTGGTGTGCTCTCTCCTGCCCCTCTGTTCATACCTTCATTGGAATTTTTTAGATGTGAACATGCTGGAAAACTTCCAAGAAGAGGCTGTCAGAAGGAAACGAAGGGGTTGTAGTCTCTGAGCAAAATTACAAACTTTCGTCATTTAGATTTCTTTTGGGCCAAATGTATGTTCCACCTACTTTTCTTACACAGGATCACATAACTGAATGAGTAAAATGACATAATCTGTGAAAACTTGACCTGTAAGTTCTGAGCATTCCAGGGTGTGGCCCAAAAATAAACAAACCAAAGAATTGAGCATTGAGATTTATTGCTGGATTTCACACATCGCTATTGGCAGATGACTTTCTGTGTGCCTTTATTAGAGGGGAGGGGAGTAGCAAAATCAATTCCAGCTGTACGCAGGGATAATTCCTTAGGGATTCAGGGTATAAAGTTGAGTCGGGCGCATGCATGGCAAGTGCGTGCATGGGAAGTTCTCACTTACTGTCCCCCTCAAGCCTTTGAAATCACAGCTTGTTTACATATATATATATATATATATATATATATATATATTTTTTTTTTTTTTTTTTTTTTTTTGCTTTTTAGGTCACACCTGGCAATGCACAGGGGTTACTCCTGGCTCTGCACTCAGGAATTACTCCTAGTGGTGCTCAGGGGACCATATGGGATGCTGGGAATTGAACCCAGGTCGGCTGTGTGTAAGGCAAATGCCCTACCTGTTGTGCTATCGCTCCAGCCCCAACACAGCTTGTTTTTAGCTCAGGGTCTCACCAGGAGCTGCCTGCCATGACCACTACCACTTGGGCCTTGTCCTCGCCTACGCCTGCATGCCAGTCTGTTCTTATCAGAGGGTTCACAGGATTTATATAAAATTTGAACTTTGGGGTAAGATATAGGACACAGTGCAGGCCCTGGCCTTGGAAGCACCCTGCCACAGTATAATGGGTTCATTTTCAGTTGGCCATGCCTGCGATGCTAAGGGGTTACTTCTGACTCTTCTCATTGATCACCCGCTGCAAGACGTGGGGACACTTTCCGTCTGATAGAGATTGAAACTTGACTGAAGTGCATGCCAGGCAGGCACCCCATGCTCTGTGCTATCTCTGAGGCCATCATAAAAAGATTTTGCTCTGATTAAATTCCAGAAAGTTGTGATAGTAGATGTTCTTTTTCCTACTAAGTACACAACTCACATTTCTTGAGTGTGTGTTTTTTCTTTGGGATCACATCCACCAGTAGTCTGGGCTTCCTTCTGACTCTTCACTCAGGAATCACTCCTGGTGGGCTTTGTGGACTGTAGGGATGAGGGAGGCCAATCCCGGGTAGCTGTGTGCAAGGCCAGTGACCTCCCTTCTCTGTGTTTAATTGATCTGTCTCCGGGACTTGATTTTTACCTATTCAGCTAGATATGTTTGTTAAAAATTACAGAATGTTCAGTTAGTGTGGACCAAGGAGCCCTAACAACGGGACAGCAGGTCAGCTGCTTGCTTTACCTTACGTGAGAGCGAAGGGCATCATGGATTACAACGCACTTTTGTGTCCCCTGGAGAGGAAGGGACATCTAGCAGTGTATTTCTGGGTGGGTTTTGAGCTGTGCCTGAAGGTGACGCTGATCAGGTCCATGAGTTGTGCTCCGTTCTGGTTCTCATGTGTCTGACTTCTCCTCCAGGTGATTCTGTGGAGCCACCTGCCGATCCTTGGGAATTACAGAAGCTTCAGACAATGGTGACACACCATCTGACACACTGTCCCCAGGTGGGAGGAGAATGATGTGGTGACATGATGCAGTGAAAGGCAGGTACCGGTTTCTAGGGTCTCTGTCTCTTAAGTTTCAGGAAGGAATCCTGGGATGTAATTTCCGGCCTGAGTGCTCCGACTCTCTGCTATTTGAGGCTACTTTGTCCTTGTCTGTTGGATTCCTTTTATTTGGGTTCAGCACAACCAGCAGTGCTCGAGGAGTACTTCTAACTCAGTGCTCAATTATCATTCCTACCAGATCTATGGGAACCGTTCAGTTGGCGTGGATTCAAAACTATTCAGTTTAATTTTTTTTCTTTTGAGCAACATTTAGTGAACATTATATTTTAGGACAGGAATGATATTGTGTGCTTTATTTCTGTTTCACTTATAGTACTTGTCTTTGCAAAGTAACTGTAATTTGATCTATGCAACATTTTTCTTTTTAAAAAAATCTTTTTAATTAGTGAATCACTGTGAGGGTAGAGTTAACAGATTTATGTATTTCCGTGCTTTTGTTTCAGTCATACAATACTCAAGTACCCATCCTTCCACCAGTTCCCATTCTCCACCATCGATGATCCCAGTATTCCTTCCACCCCCCACTTTATCCCCCCCACCCCACCTTGCCTCTGTGGCAGGGAATTCCCTTTTGTGTGGTGATGGGAGGGTTACAAAGAGTGATTCTCCTGGGTTACTTCTGGCTCTGCACTCAATGTTGCAGCTGGCAGTGCTTGCCGGACCAGGTGGGACAGTGGGGATTGACAGTCCTGCCCATTGTCCCTGGACCCGCTGTAGTGTAACTCCATCTGCCTTTTTGTCTTCTATTTGTGTTCTCACACAGCTTTGAGTCACTAACTGATTATTGTGTGTCCCTTTCTCATCCCTAGAACATAGAATAGGGAAGGTGGGATATGGCATTGGTAGGGTGTGGTATCTAGTGATTTGGTCCAACCCAATGTTGCTATTTTTGGTCCTGTTGGGTCTGTGGTCAGGTGTTATCCTCTGCAGTGCTCATTGGATTTATTCCTGGGGTGGCTGCAGGGAAGTCCAGAACTTGCTGGAACCTTCTAGTCTAGTGTCATTGTAGTAGATCTGCCTTCTTGTGAGGGATTCCTGGGCTCATCAGCCCGAAATGTAGATGGAGGCTGGTTCCTCGCAATTGGAATGGGGAACGGAGTGAGGCCGTGAGCTCCTCTAGGGTGCTAGGGTGTCTCATTCTCACACCCCACAGTATGGGGTGGGATGACATCACTCCTGTTCCATAGGTCTGTGTTCAGGACATGGTGACCTTCCCCAACTATTTTAGATTTACTTCTAAATAATCGTTCTCATCAATTTGTGTGGACACAAACTACATGAAGCTTGTAGGGTTGCTGTCATTGGGACATCTTGCTAAAAATCCCAGAGTATATATCCGATACCACAGTTCTCAGGTCACTGTAGTCTTTCCTAACCCTAGCAGGATCCTAATCCAGTTGTTACTTTTGGATCATAAGTGAATTTGTCCATGCTATTAACTTATAGTTCTGTATTATAGTACTTGGCCTATCCTGATTCCATGCCAGAGTAGCTCACAGTTTGCCCTTGGTCCATCTAGTCCCTCATCAGGACCCTGCATTTGAGGTGCCAAGAAATATGGACAACAAAGGGTTTAGCGTCTCGAGAAAACAGATGCCCAGGAGTTAATATTCATCGGAGTTAAAGGACTTCAAAGTTCCAATAGCATAGACTTAACTGTCTTCCTGTGTCTCTACAGAAAGGACATTGCTATGAAGTAAACTATGAAAAAAGGAGAGGAGAAGGAGAAAAAAGCAATATTTCAGTTATCAAACACATGGGGAGGCGCGGGGCACTCCGGAGGGCACTTCGCTCCTGCCACAAAATCTGCCTTCATAGCCGCCCTGCCGAGGGGCACTAATTCCTCCTCTACCCACAAGACAAATGGCGGCCCGAGACAGGCAACCGCAGCTAGAATAGAAAGGATTCCTGAAGGGCCGTCTGTAGCATCACTTCTGCTTCTGCCAGGGGCCTTAAAGGGCCATGGCTAAGATTTAGAGAACCCAGGTGAACTTGTGGTATAAGGAGAATGGACTAAACAAAGGAGTGGAGAGGCAGCTGATGGGGCGGTGAGCCACAGAGTGAGGAGCTGCGGGGGGAAGAAGAGACCTGATCCTGTACTGGTCAGTCAAACATTCAACCAATGCTATTACAGTCCCCCTGGAAAAACACTGGTGGGTTGATTCAAGGTGAATCAGGCAGGTAGGTACAAGTCACCTGACGCTGGGGAATTAAGATGGCGTGAGAGCAGTGACTCCGAAGCCAGTCCTGGAGATGCAGAGAGGAACCGGCCTAGCAGCAGCCCAGAGAGATGGACAGACACTGGAAAGGGGAAAATGCTGGAAGAACACAGTCTTTGGAAAAAGCCCCACCACTGGACTCTTGCCTACAAGGGAAACCACATCGAGGTAGTTTCAGAAACAAATACAGAGGATGGGCAAGAGGGGTAGTACAGTGGGCTGGGCACTTACTTACCTTGCATGTGGGCAACCTGGATTCACACCTCAGAATTCCGAATGGTCCCCTGAGCATCACCGAAGTGCAAGAAAGAAACAGCACTGTAGCGCTGTCGTCCCATTGTTCATCGATTTGCTTGAGTGGGCACCAGTAACATCTCCATTGTGAGATTTGATGTTACTGTTTTTGGCATATCGAGTGTGCCACATGTAGCTTGCCAGGCTCTGCTGATGGGGGTGAGATACGCTCAGTAGGTTGCCGGGCTCTCTGAGGGGGGTGGAGAAAGACAGATATCAGTATACATTAGGAAACTAATTATTTTACAGGCACGAAAGAACAAACAATTTGCACTGATGATTAGTGACCAAAGTTAACCGTTTTTATGATTTTATTTATTGAAACTCTCTGCATGTTTCGGAGCTTTGGCTAGAGTGATAGAACATTGGGTAAGGCGTTTGCCTTGCACGTGACCAGTCCGGGTTTGATCCCTGCATCCCATTTGATGCCCCAAGTACTGCCAGTATTAATTCATGAGTGCAGAGTTATGAGTGAAAGCTGAGAATCACTGGGTGTGATCCAAAATGCCAAAACAAAATAAGAAGCAATCTCTTTTTTATTGTTTTGGTTTGTTTGTTTTTAGACTACAGTCAACGGCACTCAGTGCATACTCCTGGCTCTGTGCTCAGGACCCAATCCTGGTGGGGCTCCAGGGACCATATGTGCACATGGTATTGAACTAAGGCCATCCCCTTGCAAGGCAAGCACCCTACCCACCGTACCACATCTCCAAACTCAAGCAGCACTCTCTAAAGGAACATACACTCCCAGGAGTAAACACAAAGTTCCTACACCTCCTCCCTGCTGAAAATGCTTTCTCCCGCACTCATGTCTATCCACTGAACCCCTCTCCAAGGCCCAGTTTGCCCTGCCTTCCCATCCACACGGCGGCCTTCTTTCTATGAATCACTGGAGCACTCACCGTATTTTTTGTCCATGATCTTCCCAAGTAAACACTAGCAAACTTTAACAGACATAGTCAGTTTTTGTGAGTCATTTTCACAAAGACCTTTTTAAGTTTTATTTTTTAATAACTACAGAAACTTCAATGAAATTATCTTATAAAAGTTTCCATGTCTGGGGCTGAAGAGATAACACAATGTGTAGGACGTCGCGTTGTCCACAGCCAACCAAGGTTTGATCCCCAGCATCCCACATGGTCCCCGGTTCACTGCTAGAAGAAGTTCCTGAGTGCAGAGCCAGTAAAACACCCTGCTTGGTTTATTGATCCAGTGAGAGAATTAGCAATACTTTATCGAGTACCTATTTTATTAGTCTGAGCAAGCTGAAATGACTGTTTTAACCAACTAAACTCATGATTTCACACAGTCCAATCTAATGACAGGCCCAACATATAAGCCCACTAATAATGAATGAAAAAATGGCTGCACTCTGAAGGTGCAGAAGTTGTTTGGCATATTGGCAATCCATGGTGAACACAGAAGCAGCTAAGCTACTGTCCCAACCCACAGGTGCCTTGGGTCCACTCTAACTGAAAATACTATAATATCTAAATAGACATCTTGTACTATAGATAAAAATTAGGTCCGTGGGCAGAGTGACAACATATCAGGGAGGGCATTTGTCATGCGCGTGGCTGACTCTGGTTTGATCTCCCGCCACCTCATAGGGTCTCCCCAAGCCCAGCAATAGTGATTCCTGAGCTCACATTCAGGAGTGAGCCTGTAGCACTGCTCACTGACCCCCAAATAAAAACACACAAATAAAAGAGTAAGTTGCAGTCTATTGAGGAAAAAGAAGTTGTAATTTCACAACTTTTTTATCTTTACCTTTTTTTTTTTTTGCTTTTTGGGTCTCACCCGGCCATGCACAGGGCGTACTCCTGGCTCTGCTCTCAGGAATTACTCCTGTCGGTGCTTGGGGGACCATATGGGATGCTGGGAATCGAACCCAGTTTGGCCGCATGCAATGCAACCGCCTTAACCGCTGTGCTATTGCTCCAGCCCCACGCTTAACATTTTATGATGGCCACAGAGATAGCACAGAGCATGCAGCCAACCCAGGTTCATTCCCCATGACGCAGAGGTTCCCAAGCCGTGCATGAGGGGATCAATGAGCACAAAGCCAGGATTAATTTCTGAGCAATGCCTGGCGTAGCCTCCAACCAAAATTTAATGAACTTATGGGCTGGAGCTCCAGTCAGCTAGGGTGTTGGCCTTGCATACAGCTGACCTGGGTTCAGTTTTCGGAATCCCACCGAGTACCATAAGCATCAAACAGAAAAACAAAGGAAAAAAATGAATGATATTGCATCAACAACCCCCACCAGCCAGATTTATAGGAGAAAGTTTTCGGTTTTATGGTCACAAGTGGCAGAACTTTGAGATATTCATGGAGGTGTTTCGAGGACCCTGCATTGTGCCTGAGATTGCCCCATGGCAGGCTGCTTGCGAGGCCAGGGACTGCACTCCTGGCCTATCTCTGACTCCAGGAATTCAAATTCTATGTAAATCCCATGAGCCTTGTGACAGCAACACATTCTGGTACAATGGGGGTGGTGGTGCAAAGAAATGAGTTCCAGCTGTTAGAGGCCATGGCAGGGCTGCTGGTGCCTGGGGCTCCCAGCATGATGCCAGTATGCAGCACAGACTGCAGCTTCAAAGCAGTTTCAAAGATTTGTATGTGTCAGAAGGAAAAAACAGTGGGCAGGGCCCTTGTCATGCATGTGGCCGACTTAACTTCACAGCTGAATCCCCAAGGAGTGATCCCGGAGAAATGCTGGGTCTGGCAGCAATCCCAAATCCCCTCCCCACCCTACACACATAAATAAAAGAAAAGAGGAAGTTGTCTGCCAATAGCCAAGGTTTAAAATGCAGCCATATATTCTCAAGAGTCAGTTCTTTACTTTGTCTTTGTTTGGGTTCCACATCTGACAGGACTCAGATCTTTCAGGCCAGGCTTTAACAGACTATATGATTTTACTCCTTTGATAAATAATTTTGTATATAAAAATGGAGGAGAAAGAATACACTTACCCCAAAACAAATCTTAATGGTGAAAGTCTGTAATTTTTCTCAAAGCCTCCAATTCCTTCTATTCCTCCTGACAGCATTTTGTTGTGGAAGGGCAAACTGACCGCTGTTAATGCGGCAGAAATCAGCAAAATCAGTCTCGGTTTCCCAGCATGAAATTAGCCAACCTGAACCCCCCTGGTGAGGCTCCTAGGCCCAGCAAGGGGGCTCAAACAATTACTATGCCCCTAATCAAAATGCCCCAGAAACTGTCCTTTGTTAACCCTAAAAGAATGAGTAGATAATGTAACCAGAATTTTTACTGAAAACATATGTTTAACTATTTCCTGAGCACTGTTACGCGATTCACTTCCCAAAACACCTTTGTTTTATGGCTAGCTTTTTTCAGAAACAATTAGACATGTACTGCTTATGTAATCAAACATTATATAAACTGCTTCCTGCCTGAGTCGGGTTCGCTGTCAACAAACCATTCTGAGGGTAAGATAGTTGACCGCAGTATACTAGAATAGAACCCTACTGCTTTTGCACTGTCAAGTTAGTGTCTCTGTCCTTCTCTCTGCTTGGGAACCAGGATTAGTTCCCAGGCTTAACAGTTGAAAGATTCCAGAATGTTCACATCCAAGAAATTACAACAAATTTATCAACAGATCAACAGAGGTCAGTGGGAGAGCACACCAGCCTGGAGATGTTGCACACCAGCCTGGAGCTGTTGCTGGCTAGCTAGAAGTCAGCAGGGTGGTGTGTGGGATTTCCTGGTACCCACTGTCCACAGGTACTGTGAGCAGAGAGCAGGAAGCAGCCCTAAAGCACTGGCAGGTGTGGAGCCAAACCCCACCTCATCAGCTCCCCTAGTAGTGAGACATAACCCAGAAAGAGGAGCTTAAAGGGCAGAGCACGTACTTGAAGATGCGGGTCATAGAATCTCAGAGACCCCTGGACAGAGGGGCAGAGTCCCTGACTGTCTCCATGTCTGAATCAAACAGGAAAAACAGAAAAGATAGTATAGCAGTTAGGGTGTTTGCCTTGCATGTGGCCGACCCAGGTTCAAGTACAAGCATCCATATGGTCCTAAGGACCACCAGGAGTAATTCCTAGGTGCAGGGCCAGGAGTAATCCCATGCATTGCCAGATCTGATCCAAAATAAAATAAAAGCAAAGAAAAGAACAGGTAGGAGAGATATTCACAAAGCCCAAAAAAGATGTTCAAAGAATGCTCATTGTCATGATAAATTCTGGAGTGAGACTTTTTTCTGGGGGAGTTTGTTCCACACCTGGCAGTGTTCATTAGACCCTATGAAATGATAAGGATTGAATCCAGGCTAGCTGCATGGAAGGCAAATGTCCTACTAGCTCTACCATTGCCTAGCGCGCCTGGTCTAGGAGATGGACAGTGGGGAGGGCTGTGCTGAGACACTTGACAGATGAAGCAAAAAATCCTTTATTCTGTAGAAAAAATTACATAGGGTTAATAGAGACAGTACAGTTGATAGGTTGTTTTTCTTTCTAGCTGTGAAACCACATTCAATTCTCCAAAGCAGATAGGGTCCCAAGCAGTGCCAGGAACAATGTTGAGCTCAGATCCTAGACTAAACAATGAGCACTGAGTGATGTATGCCAAAATCTACAATTCAAAAAAGTAATAGATCAATTTTTTTCTGTGCAAACGGGCTGAAGACATAGTACAGCGGGAAAAGACTTTGTCTTGCAAGCAGAAAAAAAGGATTTGACTAGTGGCACCTAATATGTTTCCCTGAGCACCATCAGGAGTAACCACGTATCAGCAGGTGTGCCCCATACCAAAAAAGTAACTACTAAAAATGAATTAACTGAAATAAATCGATTAAGGTGAAGGAGCCAACTGAGACCATATATTGCACTATGAGAGAGCTCACGGCACCCACTTAAGTGTGCATGTTACTCCTGCTAAGATTGCACACTAGTTTGCATGGGCCCTAAGGTCCAACACAGCCCTGATGCACCGCCCCCTCTGCCACCAGGCTCTGCATCCTCTTACAGTTTCCTGTGGAACCCCCAGAACCTACCAAGTGGGGAGCATGTGAAAGTCAAAAAGCTCCACCAAACACTATTGAGCCTCAAGCAAGTGAGGAATTGTACCCCCTACTCCCACAGGGCAGGAGGCTAGTACAATGAGAAGACGTCTGTCTTGTATGCTGCTGTGACTGCAGCCATCAGCCCCTAGGATCCCCTGAGCACCCCCAGGGCAGATCCCTGAGTGCAGAGCCAGGAGTTAGCCCTGAACCAATATTTTTTAAAAGAAAAGAAAAAAACGCCTTCACAGATACCTTTGAAAAGGGTGTCTGTGACCCTTAGGATGACTCTGGATTCAGTCTCAGGAATGAAAGGCGGCCAGCAACAGGCTGTCCTGGGACACTCCCCAAATGACCCCTGCCCCCATCCTGTGACCATTGTTGCAAGGGAGCTAACACATGCCCTGGGGAAACTGAGGCTCCTTCTGGCTCTGACACTGTCTTTGGATGGGGGTCTGAGCGACAGGTCAGCAAGGAGGGCACGAGCCTCGCATCTGGACTCGTGTCCCAACACCCCTTGGTGTCCCCTGACCCCCAGCCGGGATCGCTGAGCAAAGCCAGGAGTCACCTCCAGCACCGTGGGTGTACCCCGAAACACAATGAACAATAATTTACAAAGAAACGACTCTCTTGTTTGTTTCGTTATTTGGTTGTTCTGGAACTTTCCGAGCGACCTCACTCACCCGAGCTCATGTTCCTTCCTGGCCCCATGCTGCTTCTCACACCTGGGTTTCTTTGGAGATTTCGAGGCGATCGCTCCGACCATGCTGGGGGACCCTGTATGGTGGCGGGGACCCGGCCAGCGCCCTCCCCGAGACTGACACCCCCTCCACGTCTCTCTAGGGAGTCTCCTCAGGAAAACTCCCGCTGCTCCCTGAAGTCAGTGAATACGGGGGGGGGGGGGGGGCGCAGTGCCGGGTGAGGGGCCAAAGTCGTGTTCCTGTCACTGAGCAAACCACCACCCACTCGGCAACACTATGCTGGTGACACAAAAGGCCCATGTGACGCCCCCTGTACCCCGGCACCCCAAAGCCAGTGCTTTCCCTGCTCCTCAGCTGACAAAAATGGCGGGACTAGAACTTCTGGCAAGCAAAGCTGCAGGGTTCTGTGATGTCACTGCATCACAGCTCACGGCCTTAAAGGGCCAGGCTCCAAGGACTCCTGACCACCTACTTTCTGACAGGAATGAATTTTTTTTTTGTTTCATGGCTTCAGTCCGGTGACCAGGACAGGTCCAGGACAAATGCAGACGGAGGGACTGAACAGATGGCATATGCCACAAATTCCTTATATTTTCATGAAAAGAATAAGGGCTAGAGTGATAGTACAGCGGGTAGTGTGTTTGCCTTGCACACGACCAACCTGAGTTCAATTCCTCCAACCCTCTCAGACCGGCAAGCTACCCCTGGCATAATTAATATGCCAAAAACAGTAACAAGTCTCACAATGGAGATGTTACTGGTGCCCGCTTGTGCAAATCCTAACCCTAACCCTTTTAAAATCTAAGGATATTATTATTGTTGTTGTTATTATTATTATTTGTAGTAGTAGTACTTTTATTTCTTGCTTTTTTATTCATTCACGGTGATGCTGATTAGTTACTTCAGTCTCAGCACTCAGGAATAACTCTGGAAAGTGCTTAGGGCACCATCTGGGATACCAGAATTCAAACTGGCCTTACTTTCTTTTGACAGGGAGACTATAAAGGAATGGAGCATTAATTGGAATCCTCCTCTGCAGTGGAAATGCCCTCCCCAGTGTTCCAGCATTCTTACTCCAATTCCTACTAACTTAAATTTTGAAGAAATTCTGTGATTTTTTTTTACTGGATTGAAAGTAGGCACAAAAGTTAATTGTTTAAAAGGACTGGTTTGGTGCCACAAGTGATAGAATATTGGGGTGGACTTGCCTCACACAGGATGGAAACCTGGGCTCCATTCCCAGCACTGTTCCCTGGGACCCACCATCAGTGATCCCTGGCACCGCTTGGTGTGGTCCACCTCAAAATAAATACAAACTACAAACCAAAAAAGAACAGAAAACCTCACTGATCCTGGAGAGGATTTATTTGTGGTGAAATGTTTTCACTGGCCTCCATGGTCCATCTTTCGGTGTTTTGTTGTAGTCTTGCCTTAACACATGGATCCAGGGCTCCACACTGTGCTACAAAGAAACCCAGACTCAGGTGTATTTTATTTTGTTGGAAACTAGTTATTTGGCATTCTGCAGACAATCTTATGTCCATTTTATGTATATGTTTATTGAGTTGAAAAAATTTATACAAATTAATGATTGTGCAGCTTTCAATTAAGTGCAGCCACTATGTGAAAACATTGGTTCATCCCATAGAACATCCATCCACCTGTCGGAAATTGCATTCCTAGTAATGGAAATGTTGGCCTTACTTTCTTTTGACAGGGAGACTATGAAGGAATGGAGCATTAATTGGAATCCTCCTCTGCATTGTACAGGGAAGCAGCCAGCCCCAGTGGAATATCTCTGATCCTGCACTCTGTGACAATGTCTCGGAGTCAGCAATCCCGCCCTCTGCCCCAAGGGGATGCTGAGACAGGTGTCTGTTCTCCTCAGTTTCTGGGCACAAAAGCACCTCAACGGGAGAGAAGCACCGTTTATAGTGAATGCCACATGCCAACATTCGTATAAGGAAAGTCACCATGGACGGACCTCCGTCCAAGAATAATGTTCCCTTAAAAAGCCACAATAGACAGAATCCCCCGGATTGTTACCAGGGAGAACAAATTTAGAATCAGGTATCATCGAAGTGTATCAGTGCAAAGATTCCTAACAGGAGAGAAACTGTTTATGTATATGGAATGTGGGAAAGCTTTCACTTCCACCTCAAAACGTATTGAACATTAGAGAGTCCACACTGCACAGAAACCTCATGCATGTGAGCAGTGTTGAGAGGCATTTACCTTGTCCTCACAACTTGATGTCCTCAGGGAAATTCATACAGGAATGAAAACTTACTCGTCTCAGGATTGTGGGAAGGCCTAAACTTGCTCTTCTGATCTCTTTCATCACAGACAGAGTCATTCTGGAGAGAAACCATATTCATGTCAGGACTGTGGAAATGTCTTTGCTTATCACTCAAGCCTTTCTGTGCACAAGGATAATTACACTGGCGAGACAAATAGTGATTCTGTAAGACATGTGGAAGGCCTTCACTTGATTGGCAGCCCTTAAAGGGTACATGAATACTCATACTGGAGAGAACCCTTATATCAGGAGTGGGAGAAGAACGTTAGCAGATCCTCAGTGCTTACTGTACATAAATGAATTCACACTGGTGAGAAACTTTATAAATGTAAGGCATGTCGAAAGACCTTCACTGATTTATCAGCCATTAATAGGCATATGAATACTCGTACTGGAGAGAAGCCCTTTGTATGTCAGGAGTGTGGGAAGACCATTATCACATCCACATATCTTACTGTGCATAGCAGAACTCCCAGCCTTGTGTATGTCAGGAGTGTGGGAAGGCCTTCAGCATGTCCTCCTATCTTACAGTACATAGGAGAATTCACACTGGAAAGAAGCCTTATAATTGTAAAGTTTGTGGAAGGGCCTCAGTCACCAGTCAGTCTTTATTCAGCCTATGAGAAGTCATACTGCAGAGATGCCTTATTAGTGACAGGAAAGTGGGAAGGCCTTTAGCTCATCCTCAGTGCTCACTTTACATTGGAGAACTCATTTGGGAGAGAAGCCTTTTATATGTCAGGAGTGTGCGTAGACCTTTCTCAAATACTGAGAGCTGACTAGACATAATAGAATGCACACTGTTGAGAAACCTTAGAAATGTAAGGCATGTAGAAAGGCCTTTCATTGATCATCTTCCCTTAAAACACATGGGTACTCACAGAGCAGAGAAGCCTTATGTATGTCAGGAGTCTGGGAAGGCCTGACATACATAAAGCATAATACAGTAGTAGTATAGCTTTAGTACTTACGTATAATCATAAGAGAGTTCACACTTGAGAGAAACCATATTAATATAAGGACTGTGAGACAGCCTTCATCAGCACAAGCGACTTCACACTAAAGAGAAATTGTGAGAAATATGGAAAGCGTATTATTTCTCATGCATTTATAGTCATAGGAAAATTAATGGGAAGAAGCTTTATGTTTCCCTTTTTTCCCATTTTTTAAAAAAATTTAGTTCTGGGGTTCTGTGATTCCTTTTGGGGGATGTATGTTGTGCAACCTGGAGAATGGGTATATCCCACACAAATTTTTCAGGGATGTTATTCGGATCAAGTAGAGTCATGGCTGTGAAATTATTTTGTAAATTATAAAGTGAGACCCTGGCAAGATACCTGTGGCATATGTGATATGCCAAAAATAGTAACAATGATGGTCCTCATTCGCCTGAACTTGAAAGAGCCCCCATTACACAATCAGCCTACACTGGCATGGGACAGGGACGAATGGAGACGTTACCGATGCAAGCTCAAGCAAATTGATCAACAACAGGTTGATAGTGATACAGTGAAGTTATAAAGTGCCATCTGGACATTAGGCACACAGATATGTCCTATAAATATATGGCGGTATTTCTGTCTTGATTTTAAAGTTGGCTTATTAGTATAAAATATCAGATTATGTTAAAGTAATTTGGGGGAGAAATGAAGTATTAATAAAGTTTTGGGGAAAGGCTTCTGATCACTGTTAGTTCATAGAAAACAATAAGACTTGCAGTGTATTTGGGTCATTTGTATTCGGGATAATTTAGTGGGTAATCCCCTCTGGTCACTTTGTCTTCTGACATCTTGCTATGATCTGGCCTCCTCTGGCCACTTCATCACTGCCAGATGTGGCCCCAAAATTCAATTCCATCTGATCCACAAGTCGTGAGATAGACCCAAGGAGAAGAGCTCAGAGGTCTGAGCACCTGCTTTACCACTGGGGGACATGGCAGGGTTCCTCTAGTGACACCTGGACAGAGTCCCTGATCAACTCCAAATTTGTAGCAAACAATTGGAAAAGAAAGGAAGGAGAGGTTCGCCCCCCAACCCTGAAAATTTCAAATAAAGGCTCATGTGTTGACAAATTCTGTAGTGAGACATTTGGGCGGATGGGGGTGGAGCCGTACCTAATGATGCTGCGGGGGCCCTATGGGGTGCCAGTGCACAAGATAACTGCCCTCCTGTCTGCCCTACTGCACTGGCCCCTAGAGGGAGACATTTAAAACCTGTTGCAACTGGTCCCTGAAAACCCCCTTTCCAAAGTGTTCACCCCATCTGCAGGGGCCACCCTAAGTCTGGGAGAGATGGAGAGTGGGGGATACTCAAAATTGTCAGGTGAAGCAGAAGTTCTTTATCTGGGGTAAAAGAAAGTCATATATAGTTAGCAGAGAAAGTACAGTTGATAGGATGTTTTTCTTTCAAGCAGCTCAGCTGGGGTCAATACACAACACGAACATAAGGTCCCAAACCCAGGACTGCCACGAATGATGACCCAAGAATAAGATCTGAGTTCTGTGTGCTGAAGCACAAACAATTACAATTAAAAAATAAAGTTTCTGTGTCAAGGGGCTAAAGAGATAGTGCACTGGGCATGGTGCTTGTCTGCATGTGGCAAACACAGGTTTGAATGCTGGCATCCTATATATGGTTCCCTGAGTACTGGCAGGAGTGATTCCTGAGTTCAGAGGCAGAAGGAGTAACCCATGAGCATTGCCAACTGTATCCCCTAAACTGAATAATTCAAAAAAATTGCGTGGTGTCCAAAGGGGATCCTAGATTGCATTATGAAAGGCCTTGGGACACACCATGCAAGTGCCTGGGCTACTTCCTTCTCAGATTGTACTTTTCATTGCAGGACCCTCTCTGGCCGTCCTAATGCGTCCCCCATCTTCCCCCATGCTTAGCCCCCATCCCTGATTGCTCTTAAAACTCTGCACCTTGGGGCATGAGAAATAGCACCAAAAGCGTTTGCCTTGTAGGCAGCCACCTGGACTTACTCCCCAGCATTCTATATGATCCCCTGAGCACCACAGGGAGTTATCTCAGAGTGCAGAGCCAGAAATAACCCCTGAGCATCACGGGCTGTGACCCAAAAAAGCAAAAGGAAAACAAAGAGGGGAAAGGAAAAAGCTCTGAACCTCCCTGGACCTAGGAACCTAGTAGCTGAACCAGGAACAAGTGAAAATCAAACGCTGTGCCCAATGCTTTTGAGGCCCAAGTATATGAAAAATACACCCAGCACCCAGGCAGTGGGGTGAATATATACCTTCATGCTGCTGACAAGGGTATAGGGTACACTGAACACTGCCAGGACTGAGTCCTGAGGAAGAGTCAGGAGAGACTCCTGAACACTGCCAGGTAAGTAAGGCTCAAAACCTCCCCGACTAAAGGAAAGAGAAAGAGCCCCCAGGGCTCCTTGATGATGGAAACCTTTTGTCTCTGACAACATTTTAACCTGCATAAGACAAGAAAGGAAGCCAGGAAAGTCTGTGATGTAGCTATGCCAGCCTGGGGACATTCCCGGATGACCCCATGCCCCACCCCTAGTGAATGCCCCCGGGCTCCGAGTTTCCCTGCAACTGAGCTAAAACTGTGGTGGTCTCACACGTTCCATGAGATCTGCGGGCAGACTGGGGCTCCCTCACTTTCTCTGACACTGTCTCTCAGGATGGGGGCCAGAGCTATAGGTCAGCAGGGAGGGCACTGGCCTCCTGTCCCACATGGGGTCGCCTGAGCCAGGAGGCAGCCTTGATCAACAATGGGTGTGGCCCTGAAACACAACTGAAAATTGAAAATGAATACACTTTCTCTTGTTATTTTTGTTGTATCTGAAAATTTCCAAATGACTAAGCTTCACTTTTTCCTCCACCTCATGCGTCAGCTGTGAGCACCACTGGGAGCAGCCAGCACCCACCCCACGGGACTAACGCCCACTCCTTATACGCCTTTTGAAATATGTTCTCTTCAGGAAAACTCCCTAGTTGCCCTAAAAAATAATAAACTAAGATAAACCTTTTGGCATGAGCTCTCAGTAAGCTCCAGGTGAGGGTCTGCCATCCCTGGCCACCATGGTGGAGCGGCAGTCACAAGGCAGAGAACGTGAAGGCTGAGGGTGCTCAGAGTGACCACTCAGCAGCTGAAGAGGCAAAAGGCCCTTGAGGACCCTCCCTGTCCCCGAGTACCCGAATACCCGCTCCTTCCCCACTCCTCACCTTCTACAACAATGGCAGCTGACAACAGGCATTGCTCAGGGCCAATTTGAACTTGGCACTCAGGGATCACTCCTGTTGTGGTTTGGGGGACTGTTTGGAATTCTGAGAATTGAACCTGTGTTGGCCTCATGCAAGGTAAGTGCCCGCCCCTCAACACTACCACTTCGGCCCTTTCAAAATAAATTTCTTTCCAATACACCAGGATTGTTAAATAAATATCTAAACAAATATCTCCTCCTCCCCCAAAACACAACTACCTGGGATTGGTGTTTGGATATTGAACGTAATCAAATATAGTAAACCACCTTATAAAATAAAAAAAATGAAAAACTACCTTACATTAAAAATAACCCCTTCATACACTATATTCACCCAAACAACCGGGAGTCACCTGATGAAGAGTTGAGAGAGGCTTTTCAACTTGACATGAGGGAGCAGGAATTCTTTATCATGAAAGACACCAAAGTGGAGAGGACAGTTAAGAGAATGCAGTGCTTCCCTTAGTGACAATGATCAATCCTCGACATCCCATATGGAACCATAATCACTGATGGAAACAGGTTCTTTGGTTAGAGCCTGGTGTAACCTCTGGGGAACTACAGGTGTGCCCACCCCCCCAAAAAATAAAAACAAACAAAAACAGTAAGAGAATAACAGTAACAGTAACAGTACACAAATCCAAGCAACATGCCAGGATTCCTCCTGGTGGCTGCCAATGAAAAAGACAGGCTTTATTTCTTAAATTTCTTATTAGTGAATCACCGTGAGGTACAGTTACAAACTTATGAACTTTCATGTTTGCATCTTGTTTACACCCATCCACCAGGGCCCAGTCCCCTCCACCAGTGTTGCCAGTATCCCTCCCACCACCCCACAACATCCACCCACACCACCCCACCTCTCTGGCAGGGCATTCCCTTTTGATCTCTCTCCTTTTGGATGTTGTGGTTTGCAAGAGAGGCAGTGAGTGGCCATTGTTTTTGGTCTATATTTTATTTTCAGGGCGCATCTCCTATTCCGTGCGGGTCCTCAAGACACACTTTACCTGGTGTTACCTTCTCTATCTCAACTGCCCTTTCCTCCAGCGTGAGGCCAGCTTCCAAGACTTGGAGCCAACCTCCTGGTAATTATCTCTAATATTCGTGGGTGTTAGTTTCCTGTTATTTTATATTCCAAAGATGAGTGCAATCTTTCTACGCCTCTCTCTTTCTGACTCATTTCACTTAGCATGATAGTTTCATGTTGATCCATTTATATGTAAGGGTCATGACTTCACCTTTTCAAACAGCAGCATAGTATTCCACTGTGTAGATGCACCAGAATTTCTTTACCAGTCAGCCGTTCTCGGGCATTCAGGTTTTTTTCCAGATTCTGGCTATTGTAAACAATGCTGCAATGAACATTCGAGTGCAGATGTCATTTTGACTGCACTTTTCTGCCTCTCCGGAGTAGATTCCCAGGAGTGGTACCGCTGGGTCAAATGGGAGCTCAATTTCTAATTTTTTGAGAAGCAACCCATTATAATGTGGCAGTCTGTTTCCAAGGCCAGGGCCTGCACTCCAGTCCTACCTCTTACCCCAGAATTCAAATTCTATATAAATCCTATGAACCCTCTGAGAAGAACAGACAGGCATGCTGGTGGAGGCTAGGACAAGGCCCAGTTGGTAGTGGTCATGGCAGGGCTCTAGATACCTGGAAGCTCCTGGTGTGACCCTGAGCCAAAAACAAGCTGTGATTTCGAAGGTTTGCAGGGGACAGTAAGTGAGAACTTGTCATGCACACACTTGCCATGCATGCGTCTAACTCAACTTTACACCCTGAATCCCTGAGTACTGGCGGATTTGAGTTTGCCACTCCCCTCCCCTCTAATAAAGGCACAGAGATAGTCATCTGCCAACAGTGATGTGTGAAATACAGCAATAAATCTCAAGGCTCAACTCTGGTTTGTTTATTTTTGGGCCACACCCTGGGATGCTCAGAACTTACAGGTCAAATTTTCACAGATTATGTCATTTTACTCATTTAGTTATGTGATCCTGTGGAAGAAAAGTAGTGGAAAATACATTTAGCCCAAAAGAAATCTAAATGATGAAAGTCTATAATTTTGTTCAGAGACTCCAACCCCTTTGTTTCCTTCTGACAGCCTCTTTTTTTTTTCTTTTTTTTGGGTCACACCCAGCGATGCTCAGGGGTTACTCCTGGCTTTGCACTCAGGAATTACTCCTGGCGGTGCTTGGGGGACCATATGGGATGCCGGGGATCGAACCCGGGTCGGCCGCGTGCAAGGCAAATGCCCTACCCGCTGTGCTATCGCTCCGGCCCCTCCTTCTGACAGCCTCTTGTTGGAAGTTTTCCAGCATGTTCATCTAAGAACATCCAATGAAGGTATGAACAGAGGGGCAGGAGAGAGCACAACAGGCTGGAGCACATGCTGGCCTCATGAAGCTCGGGGACCTTCACCGGTATCCACTGGCACTGCTAATGTGAATAGAGCAGGGCGCAGGCCTCAAGCACTGCCAGGTGTGTCCTCAAATCCCAGCCCGTCTGCTCCCCGAGTAGTGAGATAGACCCAGGGACAGAAGCTCAAGGGCTGAGCACCTGCTTTACTGGTGGGGAACATGCCACAGCTCCCCTACATCCAGACACACATGGACAGAGGGCAGAGTCCCTGATCAACTCCAAGTTTATAGCAAAAAGTGGGAAACCAAAAGATGAGGTAGGGAGAAGCCCACAACAGCCAAGAAGAAGTTTGGGAGACACCCGGCAGTGTTCAGGGAACCCTATGAAGGACTGAGGAACAAACCCCTCAGCCACATGAAAAGCAAGTGCCCTGTCTGCTCTCCTATTGCTCGGCTTTTATTTCTTTTTGGGTCACACCTGGCGATGCACAGGGGTTATTCCTGGCTTTGCACTCAGGAATTACTACTGGCGGTGCTCAGGGCACAATGTGAGATGGTGGGAATTGAACCTGGGTCAGCCACATGCAAGGCAAACGCCATACCCGCTGTGCTTGTGCTCCAGCCCCATTGGCTTTTCTTTCTTTATGGTCTTTTGTTCCACACCTCAATGCCCAGACACTCCTACAGGGCACGGGAGTATTGAACCCAGGATCATCCTGAGCAAGACCAACACCGTCCTGTTTGTATTAAGGCTCCCGCCCTAGTGGGAGATATTTAAAACCTAGTGCAACAGGTCCCTGCAAAGCCCTTTTCTTCAAGTACTCACCAGAACAGAAGGGGGAGCCTCTGGTCCTGGAGAAATTGAAAATGAGGGAATGCTATGAAATTTGACAGGTGAAGCAGAAATTATATTTCTGGGGGAGAATAAAATCAGAGAGTTAGCAGAGATAGTGAATGCATAGGATGCATTTTGTTCAAGCAGCTGAGCCCGGGTTTATATGCAAGAGCACACAGGTTTCCCCACCCCAGCACTGCCAGGAACCATTTCTGAGCAAAGAGCCAAGAGTGAGCTCTGAGCACTCTCAAGCTGTGGACCAAAAACTACAATTAGTAATAAAAATATAGTGTGTGGGTTTTTTATCTTGCACATGTCTACCCAGGTTTCATTGCCGGAATCCCATGTTTCCCTGAGCACTACCAGGAGTGATTCTTGAGGGCAGAGGTAGGAATAACCCCTGAAAATTGCCATGTGTTCCCTCACCTTAAAAAAAAACACTATAAATTATATAAGACAAAGAAATAAAGATGTGGTGACAAAGGGTCGTCCTAGATTGCAATATGGGGCGCATCCTGGAAGTGACCAGCGTATTACCTGCTACATTTGGTTGCACGGACCCCTCTGGTCCAACACAGCCCAGATGCCATACTCCCTTCTGCCAGGGTCTCTTACAATTCCACATCTCCCAGTATCCCAAAAACGTACCGCAGGCGCATGGAACCTGGGAAAATCAAACGGTCATCCAGACACTCGTGAGTCCCCGGCCAGTGCAGAGGGCAGTGCATTGGGAGAGCATCTGCAGTGCACGAGGCTGACAGGACTGAGCCTGACATTCCACAGGACCCTGAGTCCTGCCAGGAGAGTCCCCTAGGGCAGAGCCAGAAGTGACCCTGAACGCTGCGTGATGTCGGACAAAAATAATGAAACAAAACATTGTTTATTAATTAAAATAAAAGAGAATTGCCTTTCCCACCCTTCCTGGGAAACTGACCCTTTGGCCCCGACTCCATAATCACCCCAATGACGGAAGTGGCCCGCAAAGGACCGGCCCGGGAACATTCCCGGGTGACCCCCCGTCCCAGACCGTGAGCCCCGGGTGCTCGGAGTGTCCCGGCAGGAACCAATGGGGAGGCGGCGCGCACGCCCCGCCGACCTGCGAGAAAACTGAGGCTCCCTCTTGTATCTCTTTCTCTGTGGTCGGGGCCTGAGCGACAGGGCAGCGGGGAGGGTGCGGCTTTTTGGGACACCCCGTGGGTTCCCCTGACCCCGGAGGATCCTGAGCGCTGAGCCCGGAGTCGCCCCGAGCCCCGCCGGGCACTGCCGGGCCTCCCTGGTACTCGCGCCCCTCCGGCACCTGAGGTAAGTTCCCTCAGAAACCCCCTGGTCTCCCTGAAGGGCGGGAATGAACGGGGTGAACCTCGGGAGCACCCTGGGGCCACCTGGGTGCGGTCGCCGCCACCGACCACGGAGCAACCCCACTGGGACGCCCTGTACACTCCTGCCCCACTCCTCGCACTCAGACAATGGTGGCCAACCGGACTTGCCGCCCACCTCAGACAGGGCTCTATGACGTCACCCTCACTTCCGGCCAGACTCTTAAAGGACCAGACTCTAACTATTCCTGACTAGGTACTTTCAGGTTAGGAAAGTTAATTTTTCTTCCCTTTTCTCGTCTTGTATCAGGTCAGCAGGTTATCTGGGGGGTTGCAACACACCGGATAGATGGAGTGAACACCTGCCCTATGGCGCCAAAGATTTTGTTTTCACGAAGGGAATAAAATTCACAAAGATTTCCTCGCAAAGACCCACCAGAATATTGCCCCAACCCTGAACCCCAACCTAAACCAGCAAAACATCATGCTCAGAAATCACTGGGCATTAATATCCAGATATCATGTTTTGTGTTAATTTATCCAGGGGCATGTTTTGTGTTAACTAATTGGGGGGGCGGGCACATACTGTAGAGCTGAGGACTTAAAACTGACTGCTCATGGCCACACCACACTGGCCTGGGGAAACAAACCGTTGTCCTAACCCTAGAATCTGGGGTAGCTACTTCCCAGCTGGACTGTCCTAACCCTGATTTTTTATTTGAATTCACTGAACTTCCAATTGCTGGAGTAGCTCCAACTGTTCATGTATTGTTACAGTGGTGAGCTAGAAACTAAGTGAGTCACATGCCCAGAATCAGTGAAGCTAATTTTGTGGGTGTCACAGAATGAGGCTCAGGAATTGGTGAATGGGAAAGTATTATACATGTAATCAATATTCCTGTATATATCTTTGTGTATGTTAATAGCCATTGGTGTTCTCAAGCTACTCCTAGCTCTGTGCTCAGCAACTGTTCAATCAGTGCTCAAGTTCGACAATGCTCTAAATTCAACTAAGATCTAAAATGGATCAGCTGCATGAACAGAAAGTCCCTTTCCAGCTCTGTAACTGAGTAGTCATTTACTAGTTTAGTAGTGGATGAATTATGAAGCAAAATCTAAAATTCTTCAAAATTTGAACAAGAAGTCAAGAAGAATTATACAGTGGGTGTGCAGGAGAAAGCCTTTTTTTCTGACATGTTGACGGATCGTTCAGCTATGATTTGATGTTTCTTATAGTAAAAGATGAAACGTAGTTTAGACCTTTACATTTTATTTAGTGGAGTTATTTGATAACTATATTAGTATACTGAATTTCTTGTAGGGCGCCTGCCAGTCACGGAGTAAAATAGGAACAATGGCTTAGGGCCCACAACAGTGAGGTGGTTAATGATCAATAGTTGATTGTTTTTTTTTAGTGTAACCACATTTTCTCTCTTCTATATCAATGCTTGTTTCACTATGCTTACATAACTTACTGGGTTCCAGGACATGGGCTCAGTGAGTGAAACTAATTTTTTGGGTGCTTATGAAAATGACGGGTGCGCCAGGATGAGGTTTTTCTTAACCAACAGGCTGAGCTTCTGCTGTGAAGCTGCTGCTCTTGCCTAGCAGGACAGCCGGCCAGCTGGTGTGAATACACTCCTCTATATTTTATTTTTTGATATCTCCATGTCTCCTTTAATCTGACACCAAAATGCTGGGGCTCATTTGGGATTTGATGGTGGATACTGGCACAACAGTTCCCTAGCTGTGGACAGCTGCAGAGTTTGTTCAAAGGACCAATTTGCCTTTGCTTTGTTCAAACCTATGCCCAGTTGCCCAAAGCATTGGCAGAATTGATGCCCAGAAACCTCTAGATTGGCTCACAGGAGTCCAGTGTTTCCCACCAGAGAGTTGGCTAATGATCTTCTCTGTAGGTGTATAAGTCACTGTCTGGGTCTGGGACTGTGTGGAAAGCTGAACGCAGAGCCAGTGCCCCAAGCAGGCCTGGTCACGACATTTTGACATGGACCACTGGGCCCATTTCAATCATTTCAGCACAAGCACATTAAACTCAGGGTCAGTGAGGTTTTTGTTCTTTTCGTTTACTTTTTGTATTAATTTTGTGCTTCTTGGGTCACACCCGGTGATGCGCAGGGGTTACTCCTGGCTCTGAACTCAAAAAATACTTCTGGCGGTGCTCGGGAGACCATATGGAGGCTGGTCATTGAACCTGGGTCGACTGCGTGCAAGGGAAACACCAAATGCACTGCACTATTGCTCCAGTCTTGTATTAATTTTGTGAGGGGGCATACCAAGCAGTGCTCAGATATTAGTCCTAGTGGGGTGCTGGTGGACATGTGGGGTGTTGGGGATGGAGCCCAGGTGCTCTCATCATACAAAGCAAGTGCCCTTCCCACTGCACTATCGCTAGGGTCCACAACCAGTCCTTTGAAACAAGTAACACTTGTACTGACTTTCCATACATGGTAAATTCACATTATTCCATTATTAGTGTATTTATTTGAAATGTAAGTTTCCATTAGTATGAAAAATAATACATTTTTTTAGGTTTTAATTTGACTAATTTCAGTACCCTCTGGGACTAAGGCCCTGCACTCCCAGCATTAGGCTCTGGATTTCCTGCTGAGCTGTCAGACTATTTTGTTGGGGATGGAGCCTGGACTCCCAGCTCTCAAGTCACATGCTTGCTCTACTGACCTATCCCACCATCATAAAACTATCTATTCAACATGGAAACCTTGGGGGCTGGAGTGATAGCACAGCGGGAAGGGCGTTCACCTTGCACGCGGCCGACCCAGGTTCTAATCCCAGCATCCCATATGGTCCCCTGAGCACCACCAGGGGTAATTCCTGAGTGAAGAGCCAGGAGTAACCCCTGTGCATTACCGAGTGTGACCCCCCCAAAAAAAGCATGGAAACCTTGCCAGCTCACTCAGATTTGTTGACCTCATTTACAAATCAAATTGCAACAACACCAAAACCTCATGATGTGTTTTAATTTCTGAAATCAATTGCAGCAAGCAAGGTAAGAATTACCTGAATGGCCCCTGGGTGGATAAGCCGAGCAGGTGGAGGACATCTCTGTGGTTCTCACAGTCCTAATGGGTACACAGCAAAGGGAAGGTCCTTCAGGAGGATCGCTGTAAGGACCCTGACAATCCACAAACTAATTCTTAGACTTTTGTATTTGACTAGAAACGGTGACATTTGGGAGAGTATATAGGATACTGCAGATCAAACCCTGGTCGGTCAGGGGTAAGACCAACACCCTCCCCGCTGCACTGTCGCTCCCCCCAACTAGCTTTGTTATGAGATCACTCCTTCACTTTTAAACACACACACTGAAGGAAATCTCTTAGGAAGTCAGAGAGAGAACAGCAGGTAGGGTGACAGGGGCTGTTCCCTGAGGACCGCCCAAAGGAAGGCCTGAGGACCACCAGGAAAAACCTACAGCAACACAAAGCCCCACAACAAAATAAAAGTAATTTTTTCAGGATGTTCAAAAACCATCCTGATGATTTGAGGGAAAACACAAGCATAGTGATAGAGCGGGCAGGGTGGGAGGTGGATTTGCTGCTCCTGAAAAGGGCACCCCAACATTGCAGGCTGTGTAGCAGAGCTAGTAATGGACAGAGGGGGGATGGGGCATGTAGGGTCCTGAACCTCACAGATGCTTGACAGATGAAAAAGAATAGAGCAAAGTGAGGAAAGCAAAGGGCAGGATCATTGTGATTTACACTTTGGGTGAAGGAAGTGTAGTGTGAGCGTAGCACAGACGCCTAGATCCAGGAACACCTTGGAGAGGCCTCCAAGGTCAGCCGCATGTTTCACAAACGCACAGGGAATCCACACACATCCCAGGGCCCAAGTCCAAGGAGCATCCTCAGAAAATCACCATCGTATATCATTGGCTGCAGGGATCTTAGGTTTACTGGGTTATACCCATCACAGTACTCCTGAGACACGCCCATTCCTCCTTGTTTATCTTTAACCTCTTCTCTCTGCTCTCTTCCCCACCCAGGTAATCACCATTTCCCCCTAAGAAGTACCTGTGACATGCAAAGTCAAATTCCACAGAAATCTCTTATTTTGTATTTGTTCAGTGAAATATTGCTTTACTCCTTTTTTCTCTTCTTTACATAGTTTACTTCAGAGCAATGTCCTTTCTATAGAGATGCAAGAAGACAGTGAATGCTACATTTCTGGAACTTGCAAGTTAATTAACTCCGAAGAATATTCACTCCTGGGCAACTGTTTTCTTGACTTATGCCTTAGTTGTCCTTAGACCCTGGCATCTCAAAAGCAAGATCCCAACGAGAAACTGGATGAAACTAGGGCAAGCTGTGTGCTACCCTGGCATTGAAACGGGCTAGGACAAAAGCCATAATGCTTAATATAAGAGCACAATCCTGTACAAATTCTGTCATGATCCAAAGAGTAACAACTGGATGAGGATCTTGCTAGGGTTAGGAAAGACTAAACTGGAATATATAGCAAGATGTCCCAGGAGAACACCTGACAAGCTTAATGTATCTCTGTGTCCATACAAACTGATGAGAAAGATTATATAGAAGTAAGTAACTCTAAAATCGTTGTTAGACTAAGAAAATGAGAAACACACCCCACGGCGGTATTCTGCCCTTGAGAGGATCTCCTGGCTGCAGAAGATCATTGTCTTAACTTCGAAGAGTTCCCTGGGAAGGAAGGGCCTTCCTATGTTGATTGTGCGGCCTCACCTGGGTGTAGTTGCTACCAGGAATGCTTGCAGGGTGGGCACAGAACTAGGCTGCAAGACAGTGTGGAGAGACTATAATGGGGGTAGGAAAAGACAGGAATGAGTTGCAGGTGAGAGTGGAACGGGGAGCTTAGTGAGACTGGAACATGCACATGGGGAGAATGGAATACACAGCAACTGATCACCAACCAGCCTGGCTGCCTTGTTCCCACCATTGTGCCTCTGTTTTTGGTGGTACAGGCTGATTGGGAAAGCAGCCGATGGCCACCAAAAGGATGTGGCGGGCAAGAGTGACCAAGCCACCGCCACTGCAGCTCACTTAAGGTATACTCAACAACTTACAGCTGTGAACTTACAGAACTCACCAGCACACACTCCTCTCTTACCTGGCCTTACTGGTCCTCCTTCCAGTGAGATCACCACACCATGGAATGCTCCAAGATCCACAGACAAATCTGCATGAGCCTACATCCATATTGACTCCTGCTGTGAAGGAATGTATCTGAAAACTCGCAGTGTGCTGTATAGGAAAATTATCCTAATATCCAGGTGTTTAATATCAGCATGTGAACCGTGTTTCACAGTTGGAGCACCTGGAATGAGTCTACCTTTTAAAGATGAGTATTACCGCACGTCAACTGCCGGGTCCATGAGACATCATATGCTCTTCATAATCAGCAACAGAAAACAAATGATCTAATGATGCCTTTTTGGCAGGTCTGATTGTTGGGGGAAAATTCCAAATAATAATAGTGGATTTTATGTTGAAAATTGAATATACTCAAAGGAAAGAGAGAGTAAAGTGAAAATCATAGGCCACACAGGTAGGGTAGGGGTTGAGAGGGGGGACATACTGGGGTTCTTGGTAATGGAACAAGTGCACTGATGAAGGGATGGGTGTTTGATCATTGTATGACTGAGACCTAATCCTGAAAGCTTTGTATATGTTCTCATGGTGATTCAATAAAAAATAAATAAATAAAGATGAGTATTATACCTTGGGGGCCAAGGTGGTGACATAGGAGAGAAGGTGCTCACCTTATACTTCACTGCCTCAGGTTTGATACCTGAGCACCCCAGGTGGGCTCCTGAACCTTGGGAGAAATGATCCCTGAGCTCTGAGCCAGGAGTCAGCCATGAACACTTCAGGATATGGTCGCCAAATACTGCAACAACAAAAGGTAATTTACAAAGAAAAGAAAACCAAAAATAAATTCATGTGCAAAGACAAATTCTAGACTGAAACACTTAAAGAATTGAACAGTGGGTCCTTAAATCCAGTTTTTTTGGGACTAGTTTAATGCTGCAGAATCCCATGTTTTTTCCTGAATACTTATACTTTGTTCTCTGCTCTCACATCTTCTCTGTGTGTGTTTAGTGTCCGTGTGTGTGTGCATGCTTGTTTGGTTTTTGGGCAATAACCAACAGTGCTCACGGATTATTCCTAGCTCTAGGATGAGGTGTCAGTCTTGGTGGCGTTCGGGGACTATATGAGATGCCAGACATATACAGAACCTGGGTTGACTCCTTGCAATGCAAATGTCCTACGTGCTGTACACTGGCCCTTTTGAAATAAATTATTTCAAGCATACCAGGATTGAGCCCTAGGCGAAGCTCCGATTCACCCTAAACCCTCCCAAAATCAATATCTTCCTTCAAATATCTTACTTTACCAGCACTACTCAAAACCAAACTGTGGGTATCCTGCTAAGGGATAGATAAAATGAGTGGGGTGCTTTTCTCCGTGACTTTAAGAAGCACATATTCCTACATATTCTTTTTTTTTCTTTTTGGATCACACCTGGCTATGCTCAGGGTTCCCTCCTGGCTATTCACTCAGAAATTACTCCTGCAGTTGCTCGTGGGACCATATGGGATGCCAGGAATCGAACCTGGGTTGCCCTCTGTGCAAGAAAATCTCCCTTCCCACTTTACTATCACTATGGTCTCTGAAGGAGATTTTTTTTTGCTTTTTTGGGTTATACCTGGCGATGCACAGGGGTTACTCCTGCTTCTTCACTCAGGAACTACTCCTGGCAGTGCTCAGGGGACTATATGGGATGCTGAAATTGAACCCGGGTCGGCCATGTGCAAGGCAAAAGCCCTACCCACTGTGCTATCACTCCAGCCCCTGAAGGAAATATTCTTGACTGGGAAATAGGAGTAAGAAAAGAAAGTTGGAGGAAGAGACAATAAAGTGGGTAGGAAGCTGCTTGCACACTGTCAACCCGGAACAATCCCTGGCATCCCTTGGGGTCCACAAAGTCGGCCCGCAGAAATTTCTCAGCAAAGATCCCAGAGGAATCCCTGAGCATTTTTAATGTGGTAGAGAAGTAAAAAATAGATAATAAAAATGAGTATCATTTTGAATCCCCATCCACCTGCTGGGTGGGTGCACCCATCATAAAAACCAATGAAAGAACAGGCGATAACTAAGTCTCCTGCTTTAGGGGTAGGGCCCTGCCCTTCAGAGTTTGCAGATTCTACCCTTGTGATATGCAGGCCAAAGACTCCAGGTCAGGGACCATCATATCCTGTGTTAGGAGGGTCAAGAATCTCAATTCTGTCAGGACCCACAAACAGGAGGCTTACGTACTTCAGAGATAAAAAACAACCTTTATCCGCATTACTCACCCCAATAGCCTGGGTCGCCTGATCAGGGCGAGATGAGAAGTGCGGGAGGCTTTTCAACTTGATGTGAGAGAGCAGAAATTCCTCATGTACAAGGACACGAACATTGGAATCAGACAGAGAGTAAAGCGGTAGGATGCTTGCCTTGCTGACCCTGCTCAATCCTCGGCATCCCTTATGGAGCCAGAGCACTGCCAGGAATAATACCCGAGTCCAGAGCCAGAAATAAACCCTGAGCATCCAGAGGCATGGATGACTTCCTTGCAACTTCCCAAATACCACAAAAATAGCCCAAAAAGGATATTTTCACTTGCAATCCCAAACCATCTGTGATGACTGCGCCCTCAGGATGGCCCCAGGCATCATGGTAACTAATAAATGCAAGACTGACAGCAACACAGTTGCTTGTCCTTGGAGAGTTGCTGCTCTGTAGCTGAAAATTAATCTGCTTTGTATTTCATTTTTTGGAGGCCACACAGCCAATATAAAGCAGTTATTCATGGCTATGCACTCTGGAATCAGTCCTGGTAGTGCTCACGGGATGGAATCTGGGCTGCAACGTGGAAAGCAAAAGCTCTAAGTGCTTTGATATAGGCCCCTAACTCCAAGGCCACAGCCCCCTCACTCAGTTTGGCTCCCACCGGCTGGGGCCATTTCGAACCTGGAGGCAATCGTGGCTGCAGGGGCCCCCGAGGATCACACATTCACACCCGTGACTCCTATACCCCGGTACAGCCCCCACCATACTCCACAAAACTTCGCATCCTCCTAACACCTGCAATGCTCCTCAGAAACCACCTGGATATTGGTGAACAAGTGAAAACCAAGCACAACGGTGCCCCCCCAAACTGGCGCTGCCCTGCCACTCGCAGTGTGGAGAAAGGAAGGCAAGGCGCAATCACTGAAGGCCTCGTGTCCTGACACAAAATCGCCTTCATAGACAGCTTTGCAAGAAGAGACACAACTTTGTCCTTCATCCTCGTGAACAATGACTGCTGGACCCGTGTGCAAGATACCAGCCACTGGAGGCCCTGAGTTCTCTCTCACTGAGTGCAGAGTCAGTTCTAAACCCAAGCACCCAAGCAAGGACAAAGACGGCAACCCCCCAAATTTATATGAAGCTAAAAAAAAGGGGGAAGATGGAGAGTAGCAGGCAAAACAGCAGGTAGGGAAATGGTCCTGCCCATGTCAATCCAGGTTCGATCCCCGACAACTCCATTCTGCCCCCCACCAGCCAGGCATGATCCCTGAGTGCAGAGCCCAGGAACAAACCCTGAGTACTGCTGGTTTGGCCAGAAACAAATTTTAAAGAACTGTGAAAGTGTCCAGTGGAGAGAGGGTGACAATGCATTGGGGACAATGACAAAGGATTGGGGAACATGCTTCGCACGCGGGAACCTTTGAATTGATAGTTGGCGCCACCTGGTCTCCCAAGATCAGTTGAAGTGACCCCAAGCACTGAGCAAAACAGCAGCTGAGGGGGTGAGACTCTGGGGGGGGGTGCTGAGCGGGGCCCCTCAGAAAGAGTCTAGAGGATCTCGGGTCACCCATGCCGGGCCAGAGGGGCCGGGACAGGCCCTGTGCAACACGTGTCGAGGGTTGGGACGGCCAAGGCCGCGCCCTGACAGCCCCCCAGCAGCCCCGTGCCCATCTGCTGTGTCCCCATCGCCCAGCTGGAGGCGATCGTGGCCCAGGGCTCCCAGGGACATTACTCGCACCCGCAACCCCTGCACCCTGGAACAGCCCCCGCCGAATCCCCAAAGCTCTGCCGCACCTGAGGAACCTCAAGGCTATCGGGCAGGAAGGTGAAACAAGTGTGAAAGTGCCGCCAGTCTAATGTAGGAAGCCATATTTCAATCCTGGCTCTTATCTTCAAGTAAGGCAGGGGCTGGCACTTCTCCAACAGGGGCCTAATTAAAATTTCTATAACAAGGTTGCCGTTACTGACCTTACTGACCTTACCATTCCACTAGCCGATACCCGTGCATGACATGATATATGAACATGTCACAATCTGTGATTGACTACAGCTTGTACAGGGTCTGGGCACACGTACCATACCATTGCCTGCCTCCCAACATGCAAGTATAAATGCTGTAGCTGCCAGTGAATAAAGCTCTCTCTCTCTCTCTCTCTCTCTCTCTCTCTCTCTCTCTTTCTCCTCCTCCTTCTGTCTCTGCGTCTGTTCATTCAGCTGTGTCCACTCCTCAGCCCCACAAAGGGGCCTACCTGCTGGCCAGGACCGGACCCTCACACCTGGCGCCCAGCGTGGGGCAATAGGGACCACCGAACACCCGGTCAAGTTCACGTCAGCTGACAAACTCATGAAGAAGGTGAGTATCTCTGAGGGTCGCCTCTCTCTTGGCGCACACCCTGGTATGGGACCGGGCTCGAATACAGTCTGGTCACACCCTGCCATGGGACCAGACTTGTATACAGTCTAGTGTTAAGGATGAGACGGTCACTGGTGGAAGGCTTGAATTCCCTTGTCTTGTGTTTGTGTGTGTGTGTATGCATGAGTGATTGTGCAGTCTTGGATGTCCTCGTCCTTGTACTGAGTCTGTGGCTACACGAATTTGCATCCTTAAGATCCCTTTAAGGTTACGGAGTCCGATTGGGCTGTCTGTGATTCCATGAGGAACATATGGTCTAGGGTGGTGCTGGTTTAGACACCGGCCGTAAGTCACCTCTCAGGCTGATCCACTATGGCTAAGTTCCTCACTGGCCAGACGTGCATCTGAGTGGTCCATTATGAGTGCCCCTGTCTTCCCCTTCTTGTGATAAACCATAAGCCTTATACGTTCTGTGCTTTCATTTCTGTCAAGTTGGCAGAAACAGCCTACCAGTGAAGACAGTCACTGGTGGTAGGCTTGAATCTCTTAGTCCTGTGTTCTCATTTCTGTTGAGTTGGCAGAAACAGCCTCCCAGTGAAGACAGTCACTGGTGGAAGGTTGAATCCCTTAGTCCTGTGTTCTCATTTCTGCCAAGTTGCAGAAACAGGCTCCCAGTGAAGACAGTCACTGGTGGAAGGTTGAATCCCTTTGTCCTGTGTTTTCTTTTTTGTCGAATTGGCAGAAACAGCCTACCAGTGACCCTTTCTTTTTTCTTCTTGCTTTATGGCCTGCCTGTCCTCTGTTTCCAAGACTCCCTCAGTCTGTGGAGATGAGGCCACCCCCATGCAGGGGACTGGCTCCTCAAATTCTACTACTATAGACTCTGACCATCCTGCTCCCCTACCTGAGCCCTCCCGTGCGGAGGCATCTTCGAGACTTTATCCTGTGATTTCTGGTGTCTCTGATCCCTCTCCTCCGGAACCTGAACCCCTGCCCCTGGAGGATAGGGCTATCCTGGAAGATGAGGTGGCGAGGTATCAGCCTTTAGCCCCTTGGCCCCCATCAGGAAAACAGCCACCCCCTTATCTGTCCCATGCCACTGCCTTTTTTAATTTCCCATATGACACCAGTGAAGCAGTCTGCCAGCTTGCCATTCAACCAGCGAACAGCCAGAACAAGCTGTGCTTTGGCTGTCAACAGCCTGGACATCTTTTAAAAAACTGTCCCAATAAAAAACCGTGGCCCACTTGCAAAATGTCTCCAGCCTGAGAACTAAGCCTCGGCCCCGTGCCCGCCCAGGAGGGGAAAGGTATTTCTCTCTCTCGCCTCTTTCTCTCCGGGGATGAAGGGTGCAGTGTCCGCCATATTAAGACAACCACAGATTGGGTTTTCAAGCCTGCAATGATCCAATATCTGGAAGAAATCTCCCTGGACTTAGTGTTAAAGTATAGAAATTCAAAATCGCGCAGCCACAGTAGCGACCTTATTTGTCTTCACAGTAGGTCTGTATCTAGTGGGGTACTCCTAACAACAATAGTGATATTTGTGTTGAAATATTGAATGTAACCAAAGTAAACAGAATGTAAAATGAAACTTATCAGTTACAAGGTAGGGGGTGGGGGGGCGGGATGGGATGTGTACTTTGTGGGGTTTTTTTTTTTGGTGGTGGTATATGGGCACTGGTGAAGGAATGGTTGTTTCAGCATTGTATAACTGAGACCTAAGCCTGAAAGCATTGTAATCTTCCACACGGTGATTTAATAAAATAAAATTTTTATTAAAAAAAAACCGCGGCCCAGACCTAAAATTCCTTGCCCTGTGTGCAAACAGGGCTTCCACTGGGCGTCAGAGTGCCACTGGAAGGCCAGGCCTGGAAACTTGATTCGGGGCCAGCCCCAGGGCCCCCAATCCACTCCCCCTCCAATGACTGGGGCACATCAAAATCATGGGCCGTTCAACCTATCGATGTCCAATCCTTTTGCAAAGCCATCCCATACTCAGCCGGATTGGACCTTTGTGCCACCTCCCGCACAATATTAGCTAAAGAACAGGGTCCCCAGATAGTGTATGTCAATGCCTGTGGCCCTTTGCCATCTGGAACTTTTGGCCTAATTATTGGACAGGGCAATATGCCCGCTCAGGGTGTACAAGTACTCCCCAGGAATGTAGATGCTGATTTTCAAGGGCAGATTGGAGTAGTAGTTGAATCAAACTCCCCATTTTTAATCCCGGATGCTGGTGCGAGGCTAGCACAGCTAGTTCAATAAACCTGTATGGGTGGACCAGTGGCCCCTTCCCATTGAAAAATTACAGGCCGCCAAGCTGTTAGTGCAGGAACAACTCGCGGCGGGGCACATAGAACCCACCTCCTTCCCCTGGAACACACCCATTTAATTTATAAAAAAGAAAAATGGCAGTTGGCGACTGCTACAGGATCTACGAGCAGTAAATAAAACCATGGTCATTTTCAACCTGGACTGCCGTCCCCAGCAGCCATTCCTTCAGAAATGTATAAGATAGTACTTGACTTAAAAGACCGCTTTTTCTCAATTCCCTTGCATCCTGATGATCGCCCTCGTTTTGCCTTTAGTTTGCCAGCTACTAATTATAAAGAGCCCATGCAACGTTTTCAATGGAAAGTTTTACCCCAGGGGATGGCAAATAGTCCCACATTGTGTTAAAAATTTGTGGCTCAAATTCTTGCTCCCATCAGGGCACAGTGGCCCGACATTTATATTGTTCATTACATGGATGATATACTGCTTGCTGGATCTAATCCATAGGCCACTATGCTCTGCTGCAATCAAGTAATCTGTGCATTTACTCAGTCTGGCTTTCAAATTGCCCCCAATAAAATTCAGACTGATGACCCCTATATCTTTCTTGGATTCCTCCTCCAGGGGTCTCGTGTACTTCTACAGAAAACGCAATTGAAGCTTACTTCGTTATAAACACTACATGATTTTCAACAACTTCTTGGGCATATTACATGGCTCAGTCCCTGTCTCAAACTTACCAAAGGAGATCTTGTGCCCCTTTATGACCTTTTGCATGGTAATGCTGACCCTTCTCCCCCTCAGAGTCTGACACAAGGGCCCGAGAATCCCTAGTTCTCATAGAAAAGGCGATTGAAAATCATTTTGTTTGCTCTCTAGACTACCAGCAACCCCATTGTCAGGAGGCTAAGATCAAAGATAATGTGGACGTCCGTAGGGCAGGTTCAGGAATCTCAGTGTGAATGTGGTGAGTGAGGTGCGAACCCGCGTGAAAGAAGGACCAGTCCGAGCGAGTGTAGGAGTGTGCTTTGTGTGTGTGCCCTTAGTATGTGTATTTGTCTCATTATCTTTCTCTTAGTTCTGCTTATTATTATCAGCAGAGAAGGCAGGAAAATGCAAGATCATGTGGATAAGTGTTTAATAATATCAGGAATGAAAAATTATATCACTAAGGTAGCCTATTCCCAAATCTGATAAGAAGATACTAGTTCCCTGCCTCAGAACTAGTCTTGACCAAGAAAGAAAAATGCTAGCATCTGACCACCTTAGGTTTCAACAATTTTGAAAAGGTTCTGCCGGCTTATATATCAACAAAAGCGCTTTTTTGACCCATTTTTAACAGGCAGGAAACAGGCTGGTCAGGCAGGGAAACTGGGAGCAATGTTCCCAATCGGCCGACAGGGCTTAACTTTGCCCTGGGGAATGCTCCTTCCTATTTCAGTCTGTCAGTTTTCTCCCTGACATTTCTGAAGGGTCAGATCGATAGATCAACTGCAGACGTGTGCACATGTACGTGTGGTGTTTTTAGTGAACTTATTGTCTGTCTGTATGTCTGTCGGTCTGTCTGTCTGTGGAACACTCAAGTGTTAGAGCTAGTTTGAAGTCAGTAATTCTTAGACCTGTGCAAACAAAATCAAGGGAGGTCAGAGTGATATGAAGGCTAGCAATTTAAAAGATCTAGGTATCTTTGGAACTTGTTAGATCAGGTTTTAAACAAAGATTTCTATTCAGAATGTGGCACCTACAAAGAAATTGAAATTTTCAATCTAAATTTCTTATTGGAAGAACATTAATAGTTATTAACAGTTGAAATTCTTTTGAATTCCAGTATCTGTACTATCTAGAAAAAGCTACAAAACTAGAGCCAAAAACTAAAGTGAAATAAGTTCAGAGAGTACAAGGCCTTATCTTACAAGGCTCAACCAATTTTATGAAAAATAAATAAATAAAAATTAAAAAATCAGGGCATTTTACAAACAATAGAGGCACAGAAGCTATTAACATTAAGTTTCTTCATGTTTTTATAAACAATGGCAGTTCAAGTATTCTCTTAAGCTAATACCAAATTTTGGTAAGAACCAAAGGCCTTTTTCTGTGTCTGACAGCATGTTTACATTGTGAAATTATTAAAAGTATCTGGTGTAGAAAGCTTGTGGTTTGAACTAAGGTATAAGCATTATTGAACTTAAGCCAAAGAAGGTTTACTTATGTTTCATAAAAATTGATGGTTTAAAGTTCTTATGTAATTGTGTCAATGTACACATATATCTGCATTCAGTTATTAAAATGTGAACTGAAATAATTGTAGTAAAAACAGGTTCGAAGAGTAATGGTTTAGTTAAAACATGAATTTCTAGACTTATAAAATTGATTGGAAAATTTATCCTACCAGTGTTTTATTTGATCTGAGATTTTTTGATAAAGCTACTTAGCTCAGGGTTATAAGGGGTTAATCTCAGTTGTCTCCTTGAGAGTTTTTAAAGATTTTCCCTGGATCCACCCATCCCCCTGCATTCCCAGCTCAACAAGCTCTGCCTCAGTCAGACTGGATATGCAGACCCTCCCTAACCTCAACAGTGAATTCTAATCACACTTTTGCCCAGCAGATAAGACTTGCTAATTTAGTTTCTTAACTCTTCCAGGTATCTGGTTCTTGCAACTTTGTAAATGAGAAAGGGCTTGGGAAACAATTGATTTTTATATTTGCATTAAAATCTGACAAACACACAATAAAGGAAATAGTGGGAAACCTCCTTGTAGGAGGAAAAGTCTCTGCTTATATTTTAACAGATGACAGACTTAATACATTCTGGATCCTGCTACGGCCTCATCTGGAGTAAAATTCATCCTCCTAGCTCAGTCTCCAGACCACCTGAGACTCCAACCCTCCAAACTTCAGCCCAGAGCAGATTTCAGCTGGAAGTCACAAGAAAATCTGAAGAAGACTCAGCAAAACAGAACCCGTGTGGGGAAGCACAGGCTGAATTGGCCTGAGGACTTAGTCTGGGATTTACGGTACCAACCAAATCCTGAACCTCAGAGAACTTTGTACACCAGTGTAGAATCCTTACTAGTTTCATGGTAATCTATGAGTGTTTTAATCCTTAAAAAGTGCTCCTAGAAATCAGAATTCTAAAGATGTCTCCAGGTTAATATATCTTGTAAGAACTTTAGTTGTATCTTTAAAACTTTTTGAAAATCTATAAGAACTGATATAATGTTTGTGACTGCAGAGTAGTTTTGCCATGTTAAATAAGATGAATGTCAACTTGTGTACAAACTTGTGAGATCATGTTATACCAATTTCAGTGAGTTTAAACTTGTGGGATCACTATAGATGTATGTCTTAAGTCAGAAAGATAATGTATGGAGATATCATTAGTGAAAAGTAGAGAAGCAAAGTGTAGTTGGTTTTGAAATGGAAAAGTTACAGGATATAATGGATGTAAAGGAAGTTTGAGGTTGTGTTTTGAGAAAAAGAAACTAATCAATCTATATTGTTGTAAAAACTCTTTAAATATATCTGCAGAATTGCTCTAGTATCCAGACTCCTGTTACAGTGCTCTTAGATCATGGAAAAATCAATTTTTCAACATGGAACTATATAAATTTTATGTGATGGTCACTGTGCTTCCCTGAATCCTATACTATGAAGGAGACTCTTTATCCCCACAGGTAACCCATCATCCCATTCAGAAGAGGAAGGTGATATTCACTTTAACCATAGCCATACTGTTTGGAATTGGACTGGCAGCTGTTTGGAACTGGACTAGTAGGGGCCAGGACTGGTATCAATTCACTCGCAACCCAGCGGAGCAGATTCTCATCCCTTCGAGCAGCTATATAGACCTGGAGAGGATCGAAACCTCCATCATCATCTCAAGAAATCCCTGACGTTCCTGTCTGAAGTGATGTTGCAGAGCAGGAGAAGACTGGACTTATTATTGTTGCAACAGGGGAGGATTATGTGCTGCCCTAGGGGAGGAATGTTGTTTTAATGCTGTTCACACAGGAGTGGTCCACGATTCCATGACTAAGCTCAGAGTAGGACTTAAGATTACTTCCTCCCCTTGTTGAGTCCACTGTCAGCGGTATCATTGTTAGTTACTATTGGCCCTTGCGTTTTTAATCAAATCTTGGCTTTTATTAGACAACAAATTCAGCAATTAGAAGCCAAGCTTATATAGGTTCATTATCATTGGCTTGATTTGCAGGATGCTCACACCTCCGTGCAGATTCATACCTCAATTTCCCCCAGTTCTTTGCCTTGAGGATGCCGGGCTCCCAAGGATTTCTTCTAGTGGATCAGGTTGCCAGGCAAAGCACTGCAAGAGAGGGCTTATACCTGGGCCCGGCTCCCTGTGAGGTATTCCGGTATAGCACAGAGGTTACTCCAAGACCAGGGACTGATGGGGCCTGTGAGGAGCCCCCTGCATAGACCCGATCATCCCTTCCCTCCTCTCCCTGCAAAAATGGAGTCTTTTTGTCACAAGGAATACCGGACAATGCCTCCCCTGACCACAGTTAATTTAAAACAAAACAGGGGGAGATGTAGGAAGCCATATTTCAATCCTGGCTCTTATCTTCAAGTAAGGCAGGGGCTGGCACTTCTCCAACAGGGGCCTAATTAAAATTTCTGTAACAAGGTTGCCGTTACTGACCTTACTGACCTTACCATTCCACTAGCCGATACCCGTGCATGACATGATAGATGAACATGTCACAATCTGTGATTGACTACAGCTTGTACAGAGTCTGGTCACACAAACCATACCACTGCCTGCCTCCCACCAGGCAAGTATAAATGCTGTAGCTGCCAGTGAATAAAGCTCTCTCTCTCTCTCTTTCTCTCTCTCTTTTTCTCCTCCTCCTTCTGTCTCTGCGTCTGTTCATTCGGCTGCGTCCCCTCCTCAGCCCCACAAAGGGTCCTACCTGCTGGCCAGGACCGAACCCTCACAGACTGACGCGGCCCCGCGGGTCACAGTGCGGAGATTGGGAGACGCCAGGCGCCAGAAGGGGCAGCCCCCGTCCTGCTGCAATATCGGCCTTCAGAGCCCCGCTTCTCCCAGGGGCCCCACTAGGTCCTTGACCCCCGCTGACAGTGACTCTGGCCCCCGTTTCCAGGAATAGAGGCACCAGAAGGCCCCCACTGTGATGTCACTTCCTTCCACAAGCAGCCTTAAAGGGCCAGACTCCAGATGTGCAGAGAACCGTTATGTCCAACTGGTCAATCTGTGATGCAGGGGGGATGGGTTCACGTAAAGGGGTGGAGAGGCAGCAGCTGGAGTGGCTGTCACACAGTGGGGGCTAGCGGGGAGTAAGGAGAAGTCCCCTGCTCTTGTGCTGGGCAAACAATGAACCATTGCTCTCACAGTCCATCAGGAGAAACGCAAAGGGGGCTCATTCAAAGGAAAACAGGCAGGTAAGGAGCAGGTGGGGTAGAGGACAATTAGTTTCTCATGGATGTCAATCAAGATGGGTCGAGAGCAGTGACTCCCAAGCCAGGCCTGGAGATGCAGAGAGGAACTGGCCTAGCAGCAGCCCAAAGGGTTGGAGAGACGCTGGAAGGGGAACAAAGTCTGGTAAGACATCAGAGAGCACTGTCTGGGCACCGTGCTACCCCTTGACAACACACAATGAGCTGAGTCTTGCCTACATGGAAAACACAGGAGGCAGTTTCAGAACAAAATTTTAAACAAAGAGAGATAGTTCAATTAGTTCAATGGGTTGGCACCTGCCGTGAACTCGGTCAACCTGAGTTCCATCCCTGGCATCCCAAATGGGGCCCAGTCAGTAGCAGGAGTGAACCTTTAGAAATGCCAGGTATGTCCTGAAACAAATATATATATATATATATATATATATATATATATATATATATTCAAATAAATAAAACTCAGCATTTGGATCAACCCCAGAATGGAGGCATATAAGAAGCTAAAAGGCAGTAAACCATGCTGGTCATTTTGTGGCCTTGCTTGGCATTTTGAATAAATCTGAATGGTGTTTACCATTCTGGTGAATATTAGATTGTTGGAATATTTTTCCTCTTTGGGTGAGGGGGTCAGGGGTTACTCAGGAATCACTGCTGGCGGTGCTTGGGGGACAATATGGGATGCTTAGAATCAAAGCCGGGTTGGCCACATGCAAGGCAAACTCCCTACCCACTATGCTGTTGCTCCAGCCCGTTTATTGGAATTTTGCTGCTTCCAAGCAAAACTGTGACCTTTCTTTTTCTCCCCCTTACTACTGCTGAATTGAGTTCAGTGGTACCCAGGTATGTAAACATCCGATATTACTAGTAATCACAGCTTAGTGGAATTGCTATTGAGATGGGGGTGGGTGTTGGCGAATCTCTCATGTTCCCACCATTTGTGAAGCATTTAATTTATGGGGTCCCTAGATCATCTCAAAGAACTGGCAAAAGTCTTTCTATGCGCAGTAAATTCCATGTAAAGTAACTCTATCCACTCTATTAAAGAAACTTGCCGGGGCTGGAGCAATAGCAAAGAGGATAGGGCGTTTGCCTTGCTTGCGGCCGACTCGGGTACTAGTCTCAGCATCCAATATGGTCCCCTGAGCACTGCCAGGGGTGATTCCTGGGTGCAGAGACAGGAGTAACCTCTGTGCATTGCCGGGTGTGACCCAAAAAGAAAAAAAAAAGAAACTTGCCAAGGCCATTTTCCTAACTTGATTCTTTCTGGAATGTTTTTCCTTAATGCTTCTATAAATGTAATGGAAACCTGAATATAGAGAGTGCAGAGATGTTGCAGCAGGTAACGTGCTTCCCTGCACACAGCTAACGTGACACCAAACCCAGGACACTGTAAGATTCTGTGAGTCCCTCCAATCTTGGACTGCTGACTTCAGAAGCAGGATTTCGGCCTGAGCACAGCTCTGTGTGTCTCCCAAGAACATAGTACAGGAGGGCGTGAAGAACTGAGTTTTGTCTGTTTTTCTAATTTCAAAGGATTTGCTTCAGCATCATGGTTAATCTCTGTCATTAATCCCCACTAGCCAAACCAGGGCCTGTGAACCAAGCCAAAGTCTGAGCAAAGAATGAGACAGTGGTGAGTTTTGACAGCCTGAAGTGAGGGGAGGATTTGTTTTCTGTTTAATTAGTTCTCATTTAATCAACTTCCTGGCTTCTATCACTGAGACCCATTATTTACAATCTAACAGACACATCAAGTCCAAATGCTGAGACAGTGACATGGCTGCACCTGAGTGATAACAAGGAAGTACCTTTCCCTTATGTGCTGACTGCATGGGAAGCATGTCCCACACTACCAGGATTATTTCATGCTCACCTTCCCATTGGGGCACCCCCACCTCCTTATACAAACCAACATGTATTACTGAAGGGGCCTGTTCTTACTTGGGGTTAGGGCATCACTCATCCAGTATGAATTCTACATTGTCTCCCAAGGCCTTAGTAGAACACAAAGGCCTTCCCACATTCCTGACATTCATAACATTTCACGCTAGTATGCATTATCATGACTAGTAAGGCATGAAGATTCAATAAAGCCCTTCCACGTTCCTTACACATATAAGGCTTCTCTTCAGCGTGAAGTCTCAGATGCACAGTAAAGTCTGTGTACAGAGTGAAGGCCTTGCCACATGTCTGACATTGAGGAGGATTCTCTTCACTATGAATTTTCCTGTACTTAGGAACCTATAGAGACTGAGAAGTCCTTTCCATATTCCTTAAAAGCAAAAAGTTTCTCTCCAATATGCATTTTCAGATTCCTCAGCTGAGGAATGAATGAAGGCATTCGCACATTCCCTACATATATAAGGTTCAAATTCTCATTGGCATAGTAAGGCCTGAGGACACAGTGAAGGTCTTCCCACATGGCAGACATTGATGAGTTTTCTACCCAATGTTTACTAAGGTCCCCGGGTTGAGAGAAGGCCTTCCTATATTCTGTACAAACATAAGGTTTCTCTCTGCTATTTCTTTTCCTATGACTACAAAGACTTGATGAAAGATCAAACACCGTCCCACATTCCTGCTATACAAAAGGTTTCTCTCCAGTCTGAAATGTCCCATCCTGAAGAAGGCTGGAGGTGTGAATGAAGGCCTTCCCCCAAATTGTCTGCTGCACCTCGGTCTCCAGGAACATCTGTATATCCGGAAACAAGTGAATAACAAGCACAGACGTTCCCCACAAGCTGATGTTGACCTACAACTCACAGTGCAGAGACCTATAGGTGGGGTTCACTCACTGGAGGTTGCCAGAATCTGAAAGAGCCTTCAGCATCCCCTTTCTGCCCGTGACCACCACTTCATCCATTATCCACATGACCAACGGAGACCTGACCCAACTGACTGTGACCTGGATGGAAAATACATCATAAATCCCAGGGGTGTGAAGTTCATTGCATTTCCTCAAGTGCCTTAAAGTGCTAGGCTACAGGTGCAGATAATCTTTTTTCCCAACTAATTGAGTCTGTGCTGCTGGGGGAAAGGGCTTGCTCCCCTAAGGAGTGGGGAAGCAGCTGCTGGAGTGGCTGGTCTCATAGTGGGGTCTAGATAAAGAATTCCCCTGATCTTGTACTGGTCAGTCAGACATTAACCCAATGCTCTCACACACAAGACCATCATGGAAAATGCAAGGGGCTTCATTCAAAGGAAAATAGGCAGTTAGGTAGCAGGTGGGTTACGGGACAATGAGTTTCCCACAAGTCATCAATTAAGATGGGCTGAAAGCAGTGACTGTGAAGCCAGCCCTGGAAACGCAGAGAGGAACTGGCCTAGTAGCAGCCCAGAGAGCTAGAGAGAGACACTGGAACAGGAACAAAGTCTGGTAAGAACATCAGAGAGCACTGTCCGGTCAAAGCACTACCTCTCGACAACACCCAACTAGAGGACTCTTGCCTGCAAAGAAAACCAAGGAAGCAGGTCAGAATCAAAATTTGAAATCCAGAGTATGAACCAGGAAGGATGTCTAGAAGCTTGAGACTTGCATTGGAATTGGTCACCTGGAGTCCATCCTTGTTATGCCAAGTGGTGGCTGGAGCAGCACAGGAGAAACACCGAAGAACTGCCAGGTATGCCCCTGCCTCCAAGAATATAGTTCAATAAATCAATCCCAGTGTATGGACCAACCCTAAGAATGGGGGAATACCTCTAGCAAAAGGGCAGCAAACCATACTGGTCACTTAGTAGCCTTATGTGGCCTTTTGGATGATCTAAATCATTATCATCCTGGTGACTATTAGATGATTGGAATTTAACTGCTTCCAAATGCGTAAGTTTTGTTTTCTCCTAATACTACTGGTGAGGTTGGTGGGATCCAGGAATGTGATCGACCTTTATTGTGAGTCATCACAGCTGAATGTAATTGTGTGCTGAGAGAGGGGAGCAGAGGTCTCTCCTTCATTCCCACCACCTGGAAAACATTGGTCTCAAGGGGCCACTTCCATAGTTTCAAAGAAGCAGCAAACGTCTTCCTACACACAGTAAAGTCCATTTCAACGGTCTCCAATCCATCCTATAAAGAGCCTTGCCAGGACATTTTCACAGGATGAAACCTTTTTTGAATTTTAATCTTTAATGCACATGTAAATTAATAAAATATGTATACAAGGAGTACAGAAATGATAAAGAAGACAAAGTGCTTGCTCGCACATGGCTGACCTGGATTCCAAGCCCCCACAAGGATATGTGTAACTCCTGCTTATAGATCCCTGAGCTAAGAGCCAAAAGTAAGGCCTGAGTTTGCGGTGTGGCTCCCAAAACCTAACAGATAAAGGCCTGAAGAATAAAGGAATGGCTGCTTTTCCACTTTCAAGGGTTCACTGCAGCATTGTGGTTGATCTCTGCCACAGTGATTCCCTCAAACCAGGGCCTCTGGGCCAAGCCAGAGTGAGAGTGAACAGTGACACATTGATGAGCCAAGAAAGTCTCACAGAGGCCCTGTTTTTGTACCTGTTTTTATTTAGTCACTTTCCTCCTGGCCTCCATCACCAACATCCATTATTTACAAGATAACCTACATGTGGTGGACAAATGTCAGAACACTGCCATGGCTGCGGTCCTGGGGATACTCAGCAAGAAACTTTCCTTATAGAAGTGACATCATAGGAAGCTCATCATATGCTACCAGGATTATTTTCTTCTTGGCTGTAGTTTTCTACCACCTTTGACCCCCTTGTCCAAAGCAAACTTGCTTTACTGAGGGGGCCTGTTCTGACCTTACAGATAATTATTAGGGGATCAACTCATCCAGAATGAGTTTTACAATGTTTACTAAGGCTTGAAGGGAACATGAAGACCTGTTCACATTCATTACATACATATTTCCCTCCGCTATGCATTCAAGTACACCTCGTAAGTCCTGAGGATTCAATAAAGACCTTCCCACATTCCTTACCTATGTAAGCCTTCTCTCCACTATGAAATTTCTGATGCCTAGTGAGACGTGAGAGCAGAGTGAAGGCCTTCCCACATGTCTGCTATGGATGAGGTTTCTCTACACTATGACTTCCTGTGCGCAGTAAGGTACCCAGATAGAGAGAAGGCCTTCCCACATTACTTACTTATATACAGTCTCTCTCCAGTGTGAATTCTCCAATGAATACTAAGACTTGAGGGATCATAATATGCCTTCCCTCATTCCTCACATACAAAAAGTTTCACTCCAGTATGTAATCTACTATGGTGACAAGGCTGCAGGTGCTAACAAATGCCTTCCGTCATTCCTTACATATCTATGGTTTCTCTCCAGTGTGAATTCTCCTAGATACTTAAGACTTGATGATCCACAAAAGGCCTTTCCACATTTCTGACATACATGCAACTTCTTTCCAGTGTTAGTTTTCAAATGCTCAGTAATGTCTGACCAAAGAGTGAAGGCCTTTCCACAAACCTTACATTTATGAGACTTCTCTCAAGTGTGAGTTCTATGTATAGTAAGTCTTGAGATTTTGCTAAAGGCCTTCCCACACTCCTGACATACATAAGGCTTCTCTCCAGTCTGAGTACTCCTATGATTCAAAAGGCTTCAGGGATAATCAAAGGCCTTCCCACATTTGTTACATATACACTGTTTCCCTCCTGTAATTTTTCTTGTGCTTAGAAAAGCTGGAGGGATAAGCAAAGACCTTCCCACAGTCCTGACATGAATAGTTTCTTTCCAGAATGAGTTTTCCCATAACAAGAAAGGTTTGAGTAGCAAGTGAAGGCCTTCCCACAGTAATGGCACTAGTAAGTTTTCATTCCTGTATGAAGTTACCTGAGAACACTAAATTACACGGACAGAGTAAAGGCCAGTTCACTTTCCTCACACGCATGAGGTTTCTCTGCAGTATGAACTCTCCTGTGTATAGTAAGGGCTGAGGGGAAGTGAAAGCCTTCTCACAGTCCATACTCATACAAGCTTCTCTCTGGTGTGGTTGTTTGGACTATCATACTGGGATGACTCCTGACTCAAAGTTTCTCCTAGCTGCAGAGAATTCTTGGGATTCTGTCCACGGTGGATTTCGAAGGGAACATCACAGTGCTTAGAACACTCGAAGCTCCCCCACAATGGATACATCTGGATGAGTTCAGTCCATCATGAGTTTACTTTTGGAACCACAGGCATGAGGGATTCATTATAATCAGTGCTCCTCTCCCACAGTTCAGGAAATGCCCCATTGTTGGGGGAGGGGAGCCTGTCCAAAAACTGAGGACAGAGGACTGTGAGGAGCTTTTCTCAGGGGATGGCTTCTTCAGGGCGAGGTCTCTCTTTCCAAAGAATTGGAGGAAAATAAGAGCTGTGAGTATCAGAGAGGAAAACCGCCATAGGGCCCTGAGCAGAAATCCCTGCTCTTCGCCAGAAACATCCTGACTGGCCTCACTCTTCAGCACATGCTCACAGACCCACCCAGGGGAGACTGTCATCTGCTACTTCCTCTCCAGGGCATGCAGATGTGGGTTGACATCAGGGCTACCCATGATGAACACCAGGAAAGCAGCGGACTGATGTCCTATCTCTCAAACGACTTGGGTTCAATCTCACTGAAAATACTATAAGATCTAAACAGGAATCCCGTGCTAGGATGAAAATTAGGTCTGGGAGCAGGGAAGGACGCTAGTACACTGAGAGGACATCTGCCTTGTATGCTGCTGTGACTGCAGCCAGCAGCCCCTGGGATACACTGAGCAGCACCAAGACAGATCTCTAACCATGAACAAATAATTTTTAAAGGAAAAGCAAAAAACGCCTCCACTCGCCCTTTTGAAAAGGGTGTCTGTGACCCTTAGGCCGGACTCAGGATTCAGTCTCAGGAATGAAAGGCGGCCAGCAACAACTGGTTGGAGACACTCCCCACAAGACCCCTGCCCCCACCCTGTGTCCATCCTGGCAAAGGAACTAACACACGCCTAAGGCAGCCGCACACTCCCCTGGAAACTGAGGCTCCTTCTGTCGCTGACACTTTCTCTTTGGTTGTGAGCCTGAGCGACAGGTGAGCGGGGAGGGCGGGGCCTTGTCCGACATCCCACGGGGTCCCCTGACCCCTGGAGGATCCCGAGCGCTGAGCCCAGAATCGCCCCGAACCCGCAGGGCACTGCCAGGCTTCCCCGGGACCCGCGCCCCGCAGGCAGCCCTGAGGTAAGTTCCTTCAGAAACCCCCTCGTCTCCCTAAAGGGCAGGAACTAAGGAGACGAACCTCGGCAGGACGCTTAAGCCACCTGGGTGGGGCCGCCGCCCCAGGCCACAGCACGGAACGACCACCCTGGGGCCCACTGTCCGCCCTGAGCACCCCCTACCCGCTCGACTTGCTCCTCGCACAATGGCTGCTGATTGGAAATACAGGCAACCTCAAAGACCTGGACTCTGTGACGTCACCCACACTTCCGGCGAGAGTTTTTTTTTTCTTTTTGGGTCACACCCGGCGATGCACAGGGGTTACTCCTGGTTCTACACTCAGGAATCACTCCTGGCGGTGCTCAGGGGACCATATGGGATGCTGGGATTCGAACCCGGGTCGGCCGCGTGCAAGGCAAACGCCCTACCCGCTGTGCTATCACTTCAGCAACCCCCCCCCCCCCCCCGCGAGAGTTTTAAAGGGCCAGACTCCAAATATTTTTGACCAGGCACTTTCTGGTCAGGAAAGTTATTTTTTCCCCTTTTCTGATCTTCGATCAGTGCAGCAGGACATCTGGCGGGTCGCCAGGTACCGGATAGATGGAGAGTGAACACATGGCATATGGGGCCAAAGGTTTTTTTTGTGTGTGTGTCACTAGCACTGTAACACTATTGTCCCGTTGTTCATTGATTTGCTGGAGTGGGCACCAGTAACGTCTCCATTGTGAAACTTGTTATTACTTTTTTTGGCATATCAAATATGCCACAGGTACTGGTGTGCGGGCAGGATACTCTGTGTAGCTTGCCGGTCACTCCGAGAGGGATTTTTTCATTAAGGGGATAAAATTCACAAAGATTGCCTTGCAAGCAACTACCAGTACAGCGCCCAAACTCTCATCCCCCAACCAACACCTCCAAAAAGCAACGCTCAGAAATCACTGGGCATTAATATCCAGATATCATAATGTTTTGTATTGATTGATCAATATTTTGGGAGGCACGTTCTGTAGTGCTGAGCACTTATGTCTGACTGCTAAGGGGTCACTCCACACTGGGCTCAGGGAACCATCTGGTGTTCTAACCATGGATCCTGGGTCATCCTCCCAGATGAACTGTCCTAGCCTGATTTTTATTTACATTGCACTGAACTTGCAACAGCTGGAGTAGCTCCAACTGTTCATGAGGGACGGGACAAACCCAGGGCAAGCGGTGAGTTATGTGCTACCCTGCAATCGAGATGGGCCTGGCCAAAGCGCCTAATGCTTAACTATATGTTAAGAGATCGGTCATGGACATGTCATGTCATGATTCAAAAGCAACGAGACTAGGACCCTGCTAGGGATAGGAAAGACTAATCTGTCCTGAGCACTGTAGTCTGAGATTGAGATGACCCGAGGAGAGCAATTCTATAAGCTTAATGCATTTCTTGCTATGTCCATACAAAACGATTAATAATATGTATGCTTATATGTTAGTTGGACAGAGAGGAGAAACGCACCCATGGGATTCCACTCTTGGGCGGGTGTCCTGCCTAAAGAGATTCTGTCCTAGTGGAAGCATCCCCTAAGGGATAGAACTTTACCCCGTATTTTTTGTAACCGCACCTATGTGTAAGCCCCAACCCCTGATGCTGGGGGATTTAACTAGGCTGTGAGAGTGGGCTGGGGGCGAGTGCCAGGGAGTCCCGGTCAGTCCCACAGTCGAGTCCCAGGGCCAGTTTCAGGGCAAGTCCCAGAGTCAGTCCCAGTACCAGATCTGGAGAAGCTAGATCCACATCCAGATCCAGGGAGAAAGAGAATAAAGTAGGATGGGGGAGGAAGAAGCAGGAGTAGAATCAGAGGAGAATGGAGATGGGAATGGAATAAACTGCAACCGAGACCAACCAGCTTGGCTTCATTCCTTCCTTCGCCTGCCTCATCATCACCATCAACCTCCCCAGGGTGGGGGAAGCGGCTAGAGATTACCGAACACAGTCGGTGGGAGAGACAGTGCCGCTGCCCTATGCCCTTTGCGCGGTGTGGTGCCGTGCCCGCCCTTTTCTTTTTCTTTTTTGTCTTTTTACACAGAGGTCCGTTGTGGAGAATGCTGGGAGTGCTTGGGAATCCACAAAATAGATGCCCTCAGATCATTAGCATGTTTTGTCAGTATATTAAATTTATTTTTTGGCTGTGGGGCTCAGAATTTTCAGTGTTTATTTCTGGAAGTTTTCAGAGGTTACTTTTGGTGGTATTCAGGGATCAGACCCTGTCAGCTTCATGTGAGGGAAGTGCCTTCCCTGCTGTTCTATATAATCCACTAAGACACAACTTTTGTGGGGCTGGAGCAATAATACAGCAGGTAGGGCACTTGCCTTGCACGTTGCCAACCCGGGTTCAATTCCCAGCATGCCATATAGTCCTGCTGTGCACCGCCAGGAGCTGTTCCTAAGAGCAGAGCCTGGAGTAACCCCTGTGAATCACCAGGTGTGACCCAAAAAGCAAAAAAATAAGAAGTAAAAAAGAAGTGTCTTTTGCTTTTCTGTTTATGTAGTGAATGCATGAGCCTATGATAAAATACTGATTTGAGATGGAGAGCTGATACCTCAGGAAGGGTAGTTGCCTTGCACATGGCAGATACAGGTGAAAACCTGACATCTCATATGTTCCCAGGTATCACCAGGCCTGGTTAAAAAACAAAACCGAAAAGGCTCCTTCGTGGATTTGCAAGCTGCTCCTAGCATTCCCCACAATGGACGTCATTCAAATACTTTCCATTACTGATTCTTTTTTTAATTCTTGTTGGATAACACCAAGCAAGGCTCAGGGGTTATACCTGGATCATTCACTCAGGAATTACCACTGGCAGTGTTTGGGGAACTATATGGGATTCTGAGAATCGAACCTGGGTTGGTCTTGTGCAAGGCAAATGTCCTAACCACAGTGCTATCACTCCAGCCCCAATATTACTAACTCTTCCATTGTGTTTTATGTTTTATTTCAGAAAGGAAATCACAGCTTCAGGGGTTTTCACTGCAACAACTTGATTTGGGAATTGAGTACCAAAAACGAGTGAGTTGGTAAGATTTTCATGTTGAATATAAATATTACGTTGCCAGGATAGTTCCTTAGAACAAGAATGTGACTTGAAAGTGGAGGTCTGGCCACTGCAGGGCGGAACTTTGTAGCCTATTGTTTGAGTAGAGGGTCCAGAGTCTTACTGGATGCTAAAATCAGTCCTTTTAAAATCGAAGAATATTATTGTGGTTATTATTATTTATATTTCTTGCTTTTTCATTCACTCACGGTGATGCTGATTAGTTGCTTCAGGCTCAGCACTGAGGAATATCTCTGGGAAGTGCTTAGAGCACCATCTGAGATGCCAGAATTCAAACTGGGTCCACCACATGCAGTGGAAATGCCCTACCCACTCTTCTAGCATTCTTAACCTGTTCTAGCATTCTTAATGCTCTTCTAACATTCTTAACCAAATTCCTACTAATTTTTAGAAGAAGTACTGTGATTTTTCACTGGATTGAAAGTAGGCATGAGAGTTAATGGTTTAAAAGAATTGGTTTGTTTCCACGAGTGATAGAATATTGGGGCAGACTTGCCTTCCACAGGATGGAAACCTGGACTCTATTCCCAGCACTGTTCCCTGGGACCGACCATCAGTGATCCTTGTCACTTCTTGGTGTGGTCCATCTCAAGATAAATACAAACTACAAACCAAAAAAGAACAAAAAGCCTCATTGATCCTGGAGAGGATTTGTTTGTGGTGAAATGTTTTCAGTGTCTCCCATGATCCATCTTGCTGTTTAAGATTGTAGCCATGCCTTAACACATGGATATGGGTTCCACACTGTGCTACAAACAAACCCAGACTCGATGGATTTTATTTTGTTGGAAACTAGTTCTTTGGCATTCTGCAGACAGTTTTATGTCCATTTTATGTATATGTTTATCGAGTTGAAAAAATTTAAACAAATTAATGATTGTGCAGCCTTCAATTAAGCGCAGCCACTATGTGGAAACATTGGGTCATCGCATAGAACATCCCTCCACCTGTCAGAAATTGCATTCCTAGTGGTGGAAATGTTGGCCTCAGTTTCTTTTGACAGGGAGACTTTGAAGGAATGGAGCAGTAATTGGAATCCTCCTGTGCATTGTACAGGGAAGCAGCCAGCCCCAGTGGAATATCTCTGATCCTGCACTCTGTGACAATATCTTGGAGTCAGCAATCCCGCCCTCTGCTCATGGGGGTGCTGAGAAAGGCCTAATGTCTTCTGAGGGATATCAGTGTGGAGAGAGTGACCTCACTGTGAAGAAGCTCTCTCTTGGGAAAAGTTCCTCACAGTCTATTCTCCTCAGTTTCTGGACACAAACCCCTCAAAGGTAGCACCCCCGGGACTGTGGGAGAGGAGAACCGTTTATAGTGAGTCCCACATGCCGACATTCGCATAAGGAAAGTCACCATGGACTGACCCTGTCCAAGAATAATGTTCCCTTACAAACCCACAGTAGACAGAATACCAAAGATTGTTACCAGAGAGAACAAACTTTGAGTCAGGTATCATCGCATTGTGACAATACAAAGATTCCAAACTGGAGAGAAAAAGTGTATGTATATGGACTGTGGGAATGCTTTCACTTCCCCCTCAAAACGTATTGTACATCAGAGAGTTCACACTGCAGAGAAACCTCATGCATGTGAGCAATGTGGGGAGGACTTTACCTTGTCCTCACAACTTAGTGTCCTCAGTGAAATTCATACAGGAATGAAAACTTAATCATGTCAGGACTGTGGGAAGGCCTAAACTTGCTCCTCTGATCTCTTTCCTCACAGAAAGAGTCATTCTGGAGAGAATCCTTATTCATGTCAGGACTATGGAAAGGTCTTTGCTTATCACTCAAGCCATTCTGTGCACAAGGACAATCACACTGGAGAGAAACAGTGATTCGGTAAGACAGGTGGAAAGGCCTTCACTTGACTGGCAGCGCTTAAAGGGCACATGAATATTCATACTGGAGAGAAGTCTTATATATGTCAGGAGTGGAGGAAGAACTTTAGCAGATCCTCAATTCTTACTATACATAGGAGAATTCATACTGGCAAGAAACCATATAAACGTAAGGCATGTGGAAAGGCCTTCAGTGATTTATGAGCCTTTAATAGACATATGAATACTCATACTGGAGAGAACCCTTTGTATGTCAGGAGTGTGGGAAGACCTTTAGCAGATCCACGTATCTTACTTTACATAGTAGTAATCCCAGCCTTATGTATTTCAGGAGTTTTGGAAGACCTTCAGCATGTCCTCCTATCTTACAGTACATAGGAGAATTTACACTGGAGAGAAGCCTCATAATTGTTAAGTTTGTGGAAGGGCCTTCACTCAGCAGTCAGTCTTTACTCAGCATGTGAGAAGTCATACTGTAGAGATGCCTTAGTAGTGTCAGGAATGTCGGAAGGCCTTTAGCTCATGCTCAGTGCTCACTGTACATAGGAGAACTCATTTGGGAGAGAAGCCTTTTTTATGTCAGGAGTGTGGGTAGACTTTTCTCAAATACTCAGAGCTGACTAGACATAACAGAATGCACAGTGTTGAGAAACCTTATAAATGTAAGGCATATAGAAAGTCCTTCATTTGATCATCTGCCCTTAAAACACATATGGGTATGTACAGTGCAGAGAAGTCTTATGTATGTCAGGAGTCTAGGAAGGCCTGACATACATAAGGCATAATACAGTAGTAGGATAGCCTTAATATTTATGTATACTCATAGGAGAATTCACACTTGAGAGAAACCATATTAATGTAAGGACTGTGAGACAGCCTTCATCAGCACAAGCAATTTCATACTAGAGAGAAATTGAATGTGAGAAATGTGGAAAGCGAATTATTTCTCATGCCTTTGTAGTCATAGGAACAATACTGGAGAGAAACTGTATGTTTCCCTTTTTCCTCCCTTTTTTAAATTTTAGTTCTGGGGTTCTGAGTTGTTTTGGATGGTGTATGTTGTATAATCTGGAGAATGGGGATATCCCCCACAAATTATGCAACAATGTGAATTGGATCAAGTAGAGTCATTGCTGTGAAAATATTTTGTAAGTTATAAACTGAGACCCTGGCAAGCTACCCGTGGCATACTTGATGTGCCAAAAATATTAACAATGATGGTCCTCATTCAGCTGACCCTGAGAGAGCCCTCAATACGCCATCAGCCTACACTGGCATGTGCCAGGGACAAATGGAGACGTTACTGGCGCCCGCTCAAGCAAATTGATGAACAACAAGATGACAGTGTTACAGTGAAGTTATAAAGTGCCATTTGAACATTAGGCACACGGATGTGGCATATAAGTATAAGTCGGTATTTCTGGCTTTAATCTTGATTTTAAAGTTGCCTTATTAGTATAAAGTAGCAGATTATGTTAAAGTAATTTGGGGGAGAAATGAAGTATTCATAAGGTTTTGGGCAAAGCATTCTGATCACTGTTAGGTCATAGTAAACAATTAGACTTGTAGTGTATTTGGGTCATTTGTATTTGGGATAATTAAGTGGGTAATCCCCTCTGGTCACTTTGTCTTCTGACGTCTTCTGTGTGCTGGCCTCCTCTTACAACTTCATTAGTCCTAACTTCTCCTCCATTCAGTGACCTTTACAGTGCAGCCATATTTTCATTCATTATTAGTGGGCTTATATGTTGGGCCTGTCATTAGATTGGACTGTGTGAAATCATCATTTTGGTTGGTTAAAAAGAGTCATTTCAGCTTGCTCAGACTAACACAATAGGTACTCAATAAAGTCTTGCTAATTCTCTCATTGGATCAATAAATCAAGCAGGGTGTTTTGCTGTATAGCTCCTTGGATCGTGGGTTTTTATCATTTTTTTATACTGTGAATCCCTTATCAGAATAAGAGTTTTTGGTGTTTAAAATGCATATCTACAAATAATGCCAGGTACATTGAAATACAGTTATCAAAATGAAAAGAATCCAAACTTGTCACATAGTAATGTGTGCTTTTAAAATTAATACATTAAACAGCAAGATCATTGAATTAAAACTTGGAATAGTTACTTTGATTTTTTAATGATAGCTGCTTGAAACTCTTTTTACTCTGTGCACAGGAGATGATCAGTATGGAGTGGCCTCTGATTATCACTTAGAAATATGGAATGCTGAGAAAGAGCTGTCTGGACCTGATGCTAGCCTTTGGTAGCTGAATGGTCACTGGGGATAGTTACCGGATTCTCATTTAGAATGGAAGGATGTGAGCAGAGGTGATCTAAGTGGCACGTTTAAGATACTTAAAACTTAAAAGTGGTGATAAATGTTAGTGATGTCAGTAATATCTCTGTAATATGAGTAAAAATATTGTGATATGATGTAAAGTCAAGGCTTTTGGGGATCCAGAGAGGGCTGTGATTCAGTGAGGGCTGTGCCGGGGTGCAGGCGTCTCGGGTGTGAGCGAGTGATCTTAGGGGCTCCCCTTGGCCAGGATCACCTCCAGCTCTGGAAGGGGTTCGAGGCGGGTGGGTGCCGGGCTGCAGGGCCTGCAGAGGGCAGGGCTTAGCCCTCCTGAACCTACCAGAACCGGACTGTGCTCGGCCCTGTCCAGAGCTCTTGGCCCTTGCATCACAAGTGTAGAACCTTCAGACTCACTTCCACAGGCAGGGCCATCTGCAGCAGGAGACCCAGTTGTCCTCTGTCCTTTGATTGACTGCCATGGTGGGGTGGGGCCACCCGTGTCATACTCCTTTCGATGGGTGGGATTTGCAAGTGAAACTTTTTGATTATTGTTTTGGTTGGACTTGTGTACCATATCAGGAGATGCTCAGGGTTTACATTCAGCTCTGGGGTCCGGAATTCTGCTGATAGTACTCGGGGTCTACATGGGATGCTGGGGATTGATCTGGGTTGGCTGCATGCAAGGCAAATTCCCTACCCGCTTTACTGTCTCTCCTCCCAACTTTTGTTTTTTCCCTAGGTCAAGAATTTCTAATTTCTAAGGTTTAGTTGCAAAGCACCCCACAGATGTCATCTCTCCCTGAGCACACTACCCCCAGCGATTGTGGTGAGTAATGGGGCTAAAGTTTTGGGGTTTCTTTAAAGAGAAATAGTTGATTTCCAGGGTTGTTGATAGTGTTTGGGAAGCTTTGCTCAAGATCACTCCTGATGTGGTGGAAATAATTCACTTAGAAAGTTCCAGAGCAAGTACAACAAGTAGGTTGCTTGCCTTGCATTCGGCCATTCCAGGTTCAATTTACTTCTGGTATTCCATATAGTCCTTTAGCATCACTAGGTCTGAGCCCTGATCCCAGAGCTGCAATAACCCCTGAGCACTGCCAGTTGCCATCCAAAATCGAAACACATGCCCACACACAGACATACACAGAGGATGTGAAAGCAATGAAAGAGAGTATTAGAATTCAAGAGAAAATATGAATTTCTGTAGTGTAGAAAAAAACAAAAAAGAGGGCGTAAGGACCCACTTTAAATGTGTCACTCTTTAATTTGTCTTTACACATGAGTGTTGGATATTAACCCTTAGCGCTTTAGGCTTGATCCATGAATTGTCAGTTTTCTTCCCCCATAGAAGATTATAGTGCCTTAGGAGCTCTCCTAATCCTCCGATTTTATCTTTAACTCATAAAATCAAACCTTCTGGTGACTCCAGACTTTGCATCTGTGGTCAATTATTTGTATTTCTATTTCTTCTATAACCGATATTATCTATAATCTATTACTATAGAGCAATGCTCTTTGCTTCAAAAGAAAAAAGTTAATGCTATTTACTATTTACACTTACTATTTGAGGGTTAATTGACTAAAATATATTTATTCCTGGGCATCTGTCGTAATTACTTGACTCAGGCTTCAGTTGCCATAGTTTCTAACCCCAGAGAACTGGATCTCACCAAGAATCTCTGGATGGACCTGGGGCAAGCAGCAAAGCTATTTTGGCTTCAATATGCGACAGTATAAAAATCATAAAGCATGGTTTTGTTTCCATGCTGTCATGACTTAAAAGACCAGACCCTATAGGGGAAGGGGAAGGTATACCAGCCTGAGCACTCCATGTAAAATTTATGGTAAAAGCACATCCAGATTTTAACCTTAACTCCTGGATCCCAGAGAAGTAAGTTTTGGAATGTTTCTGTGTGATTAAGATAAATACAAATATTAATAAGAAGTAAACTTAATTGTTAAATACGTACAAGTAGGTAAAGCAACACAGATGCCCCTGAGCGAATTTCTCGGTCTAGTCTCAGACAGAACGTTTTCTTGAGTTAATTCCTCCAAAAGAGTTGCCTCTGTTGAAATGCTTGACCTTTGTAAATGATAAAGCACAATACATGCAGACCTGTCCCTCAACACCTCTCAGGTGTTCTATAAGTATGCTATTTGGCTCGTAATTAAAGGCTCACTATGCATTGCCCATTGGCCATCAGTTTTTGTCGTTCCCATGTCTTTGTTTCTCTGGTGAGATAGACCATCAAACATGTCGTACCGTGGGACCTAACCTCCTCACTAATCTTCACATCTGGCGACCTGGGGAGGGCGCCTCAGAATTCACACTTGAGTGGTTTTTGTTATTGTTGTTGTTGCTTTGTTTCATTAGAGTTACCTTTTGAATCACTTGGGGGCTTGTAGACTTGGGGGATTCGGGGATCAAACCAGAGTCAGGTGTATGCAAAGCAAGTGCCATATCTGATGTGCTTTCACTCAAGCCCCAGAACCCAATTTTTATCCTTTGCACTAGATTTCTGTTTAGATGTTATAACATTTTCTGTTACAGTGGATCCAAGGGTTCTGAGAGACAGCACCACAGGTCTGCTTTTGCCTTGCCTTCCCTGAGTGCAATGGGTAGCCCAGATTCTAATCCGATTCTGCATCCCCTAGAGAGGAAGGAGCATCTGGTAGACTCTCCCTGGGTGTTTCTGTGAGCTGCTGCTCAAGGGTGCGCCCAGTCAGACCTTTACGAATCCAATGCAGGACTTCCAGTCAGGGTCATACAGATTGTGCTCCTCTCTGGTGCTCACGGCTCTGACTTTTCCAAGTCTCTGTCAAAGCCTTGGTGGGGTCCTCAAGAATAACAGTCTGGAGAAGATGGTGTTGCACCGTCTGACTCTCTATCCCCAGGTAGGAGGAGAGTGACGCAAGAAAGCTCTGCATTTGGCCCAGAAAACCGGGGAAAAACAGGGTAAAAACAGGTTTTGCTGAAGTCGAGGGGAGTTCATGAGAGATTCGGGAAACCTCATGTGGTGCCATGTCTAGAGAGACAGTGCAGCGAGGAAGGGGATTGTCTTCCAGTAGCGCACGTGGGTTCAATCCTCGGCATTCCATGTCCTCTCCGAGCACCACCAGCGCTGATTTCTGAATACAGAGTCAGGAGTCATCCCTGAACATTACCAGGTGAGACCCCAAACAAGACAAAAACATCAACCTAGTGAGCTGATCCATCTCCTATTGGCCCTAGGCAAGGCCAGGGCTAAAGTATTTGTGTTTTTTTCGGGGCCCGCCTATTTCACTCTTAATTTCAAACCTGGGTCTTACTTCTCCAATAACTACAAATGTGTGGTGTTTTGGAAATGGCCATTCTGTTCATGCCTTTCAGTAATTTGCCCTATTATATCAGGAAAACTCGGGGTTCACCTGTCACCTTTTCATGTTTACCTGTTACCTTGTCACTAATCCGTTCCTCTGTCTCTGTGAGGACAGGACATTCTGGGGTGAAGACTGCGTTAATCTCCTGGCCAGAAGGAGGAAACCTGAGGTCTGGAGGAGAGGCGTGTGTGTGGGTGAGTGCCTGAGGACCCTTCCTGGCTCGGGCCATGGGAAGTGTATGCTTGCCCTGAGCATGTATGAAACACACTGCTGACCCCGTGAGACTCCTGGACTTATGGGTCTGTGCCACGCTCACATTGTCCTTCACTCTCCTGGACTGATCATCACAGAATTAACCTGTAATTCTCTTTCATGGCTTCGTCGTTATTCTTGCTCTCTGTAAGTCCATGAGACTCACGTCCCCTGGTTCTTCCCCCGCCTATTTATGCCTTAGAAGTTTGGCTGCACAACCACAATGTCACTGTAGCTTGCCAGACTCTGCCATGAGGATGGGATACTCTAGGTAACTTGCCGGGCTCTCTGAGAGGGACGGAGGAATTGAACCTGGGTCGTGCAAGGCAAACACCCTGCCCAATGTGCTATTGCTCCAGTACAAGCCTGAGTAAACTGTAAAATTCATGCCTTGGCTCAGAGGCTCTGGTTTGTGGAAATGATGGGAGAAATTAATTACAATGCTGCAGTGAATTATTTGAAAGTGGAAAAGCAGACGAACCTTCATTCTTCAGAACTTCTTGTTTTAGGTTTTGGGGAGCCAAGCCCCAGTGGTCTCAGGACTTGCTGCTGGCTCTGAGCTCAGGGATCTATATGGGGGGCACAGGTGTCTTTATGGGGGTTTGGAATCCAGGTCAGCTGTGTGTAAGCAAGCACCTTATCTGCTGTATCGTTTCTACACTCCTTATAATCATATTTTTGTTAAATATACATATGCACTTGATATTAATTTTCCCCCAAATGATCATCTTGTGAAAATGGCCCTGGCAAGGCTCCTCATAGGGTGGATTGTAGATGTTTGACATGAATTTTACTGGGCACAGAAATACATCTGCTACTTTTTTGAAACTGTGGAAGGGGTCCCCTGAGTCCAGTGTTTTCCAGGTGGTAAGGACATGGAGAGCCCTAAAGCTCCCCCATCTCCACAGGCAATTTCAGCTGTGATGACTAATAATAAAGATGGTCACATTCCTGGGTCTCAGTCTAGGATCCCACTCTTCACTTCATAGTATTAGAAAACAGAACTTTTGCATTGGGAAGCAGCTAAATCTAAACCATCTAATAGTCACCTGAATGATAACAATAATTTATTTAGATTGGAAAAAGGCCATACAAGGCTGAAAGTGACCAGTGTGATTTGCTGCTCTTTTGCTAAATGTATCTCTCCGTTCTTAGTATCTGTTCATATCCTGGGATTTATTTATTACACTATATGTTTGGGGATATGCCAGATACAGTAACAATAACAGGTCTCATTCCCCTGACCCTGAAAAGCACCTCTAGTTCATTGGAAAAAAAAAACAGTAAGGAGACGCTGCTAAAATCTCAGGGCTGGGATGAATGGAGACATTACTGGCACTCACTCAAGTAAATCGATGAACAACGGAATGACAGTGACAGTGATACGGTGATGTTTGGGCAGCAGAGGATATACCTGGCTGTGATTAGGTGTTACTCCTGGCTCAGGGCACCATTTGCCATGCAGGGATGGGCTCCGGGTGATGAATTTCAATGCAAGTGTCAAACTTCTGGACTATCTCTCCTGGTTCATAAACTGGGTTTGAAACCCTGTTTCTGAAACTGCCTCTTGGGGTTTTCCTTGCCGTTTCGAGTCAGCTTCTCCCGTGTTGCTCTCTGAATCTCTTACAGCCTTTGCTCCTGTTCCAGTATCTCCAGCTCTGGGCCACTGCTGGGCCAGTTCCTTTCTGCGTCTCCAGGGCTGGCTTCAGTGTCTGCTTCCAGAACCATCTGGATCTATTACTTCCCCGAGAAAGTCATTGTTCTGGGCCCCAGCTGGTGCCACCTTACCTGTTTTACCTTAAGTTATTCCGCCTGTGGTTTTCCTGATGGCCTTGTCTGTGAAAGCATTGGTTCAATGTTTGATTTAGGATTAGGGGAGTCTCCTTAATCCTCCCGCGCCCTCTTGCTGACTGAGCACATCAGCAGCCTCCTCTCCACTCTTCTATGCGAGCCCATGCCCGTTGCAGCACAGACTAACCAGGGTGGGCTTAATGGTTTTGCGGGTACCCGGAGTCTGGCCCTTTAAGACTGCTTGCAGGAAAGGAAGTGACGTCACACAGGGCCTGGCAGTTGCAGGGTCGCAGGGACAGGGATTCAGAAGTCTCTGCTCACGTGGCGCCTCTTCTACCTACAGGGCTCTGCAGGCTGGTTTGTGGGAGGACCGGGCAGCCCCCATGAGCACCCCTCGACCACCACCTCGCGCTCATCTTTGCACTGGGAGCAGCGGGGCCGCGCCAGCTTGGGGCCCTTTCGCGCCTGTTTTTCACTCGTTCCTGACACCCAGGGGGACACGGGGCTCTGCGGGGTGCAGAGGGGCCGTAGACCCGCCAGTTTTACTCAGAGGACCGAGACATTGTCAGAGCACTCGGAGCCTTTGCTCTCCACGTTGCAGACCCAAGTTCCATCCCAAGACCACCTGGACTGACTCCTGAAAGCAGAGCCAGGAAGACGCACTTAGTGTCGGCTGTATGGCCCCCAAAGGAATAAAATAGAAGCAGGTTTATTATGCGGGACAGGCCGGCAGGTCCCCAAAGACAGGAACCTTCCTGCTGTCTGTTATTTATTTATTAGTTTCCTTGATGTCTGGGTCCATCCTGAGGGCGTGGTCGTCACAGGTAGTTAGGGTTTGCTAATGTAAATTTACATTAGGCTATTTTGAGCTTTTATTTGGGGGAGGAGTTTATTCCTGTAGTCTCAGTGCTTACCCCTGGCTCTGGGCTCAGGTCTTATTCGTGGCGGTGCTCTGGGCTCCGTAAGGGATGCAGGGTTGATCCGGGTCAGCAAGGCAAGCATCTTGCCGCCTTACTGTCTGTCCTCCAATATTGGTGCTTCTGTACCACAGGAACCTGCTCGCTCACATCAGGTTGCAAAGCCTCCCCTACTTCTCATCTCTCCTGGACCAGTGACCCAGGCTATTGGGGTGAGTATTGCGGGAAAAGTGGTTGTTGTTTTCTGAAGTAAGTAAGGCCTTGAGTTTGAGGGTCTTTCCAAGGGTTGGGGGCTTGGCTGGCCTGACCCTTCAATACAGGATGCCTTGGGCCCTGTCCTGGAGCTTTTGGCCTGGACATCACATGGGCCGAATCCCCAAACTCACTCTGATGGGCAGTGCCCCAGCCTGTAAAGCTCGAGACCCATCTGTCATCCGTCCTTTCATCAGCTGCCCAGAAAACGAAGCCACTGGCCAGGTTGGTGGGGTTTTAAAATGAAACTCATTTTTTATTATTGCATTTTTAATTTTAATCTCTGTACCACATCTATAAATGCCCAGGGCTTCCTCCTGACTCTGCACTTGGGAATTTCTGCTCCAGGGCTTAGCGACCCCTAAGGGATGCCAGGGATCATCTGGGCCTACAGTGTGCAAGCAGCTTCCTGCCCGTGTTACTGTGTCTTGCTCCAGCTTTCTGTTTTTCTTTTTCCGCAGTCCAGAATATCTGCTTCAGGGCCTTAGTGTTAGTACAGTGGGTAGGATTTTTTTTGCATGTGGCCAGCCTGATTGCGATCTCTGGCATCGCATATGGTCCCCTGAGCAAGGGCAGGAGTAATTCCTGAGAATAAAGCCCAGAGTAAGCACTGAACATCGTCAGGTGTGATCCAAAAGGGAAAAAAAAAGAATATGTACTTTTTTTTTTTTTGGTTTTTGAATCACACCTGGCGATGCACAGGGGTTACTCCTGGCTCTTCACTCAGGAATTACCCCTGGCGGTGCTCAGGGAACCATATGGGATGCTGGGATTAGAACCCGGGACGGCTGCGTGCAAGGCAAACGCCCTACCCGCTGTGCTATCGCTCCAGCCCCAGAATATGTACTTCTTAAAGCCAGTGAGCAAAGCACCACTCCGTTTCATCTCTCCTGACCAGGGTACCCCCAGTTGTTGACATGAGTACTGCTGGTAATGGAAGATATTTGAAGGAAGATACTTGATTTCTTTTGGGGGTTGAAGGGTGGATAGGAGCTTTGCTTAGGGCTCACTCCTGGTGTGCTGGAAATTATTTAGAAAGGGCCAGAACAGGAGTGCAGCAAGTAGGACGCTTATACTGCAAGCCATCAGCCCAGGTTCTATGTATATCTGGCATCTCATATGGTCTCCGAGCCCCACCGGGACTGATGCCTCATCCCAGATCTAGGAATAATTCCTGAGCAGTGTTGGTTGTTGCCCTCAAATGAAACATACACAGGAGGTTGTGTATTCACACCAGCTGGCAGGCTGTCCTGCTAGGCAAGAGTAGAAGCCTTCCAGCAGAAGCACAGGTTTTGAATTTGGTAAATACAAATCCTGAACCACCTGTTATTTTATTTTTTTATTCTTTTTGCTTTTTGAGTCACACCTGGCGATGCACAGGGGTCACTCCTGGCTCTGCACTCAGGAATTACCCCTGGCGGTGCTCAGGGGACCATTTGGGATGCTGAGAATTGAACCCGGATCGTCTGCTTGCAACGTGAATGACCTTCCCCCTGTGCTATCACTCCAGCCCTCCACCTGTTATTTTAATAAGCACCTACAAAATTAGTTTACTCACCAGGCCCATATCCTGGCACGCAGTAAATTTCTGTATGCACTATGAAGCGATCATTGATTGAGAAGTGAGAAAAAGTGATTAAACAAAGCAATCATCTCTTGATCTCTAACCACCTCACTTTTGTGGACCCTAAAACATTGTCCCCATTTTACTCTGTGAATGGCAGGCACCCTACTGGAAGGGTTACAAGAAATTCAGTGTACTATAATGCTTTTTGAACAAATCTGCTAACTCAAACTAAACTTCTAAATTAAGTAAATTTTATATTTTAATGTAACAAATATCAAATCATCATAGACAAGCAATAGGACGACAGTTCTAAAAAAGAAACTATCTCCTGCAAACCCACTGTATAATTGTTCTTCACCACTGGTTTAAATTTTGAAGAATTTAATTTTTGCTGCATAATTAATTCATCTACTACTAAACCACTAAGTGACTACTGAGCTACACAGCACTAAAAGGACTCCTTTTGCTTTTTGGATCACACCTGGGGATGCTCAGGGTTTACTCCTGGCTCTGCACTCAGGGATTACTCCTCTCGATGCTTAGGGGGCCATGCGGGATGTTGGGAATCCAACGTGGTTTGGCTCCATGCAAGCAAATTCCCTGCCCACTGTGCTATTGCTGCAGCCACTGAAGGGCCTTTTTGTTTGTGGAGCTGAACCACTTTAGATCCAATTTGAATTCAGTGCATTGCCAAACTTGAGCACTGTTTGAAGAGTTCCTGAGAACAGTTGAATAGCTTGAGAACACCAATGGCTATGAACACACAGAAACTCACACAGAAATATTGCTTACACATGAATTACTTTCCCATTAATCACCAATTCCTGAGTCCCGTTCTGCGACATCCCAGAACCTCATTCTGGGCCAGATGATACAGTTGGTTTGTGGCTCCTCCTGTAATGGAGATAATGACCAGTTGATGTTACTCCAGCAACAGGAAGTTCAGTGCAATGTAAACAAACATCAGGGCTTAGACAGTCCAGCAGGGAAGTAGCTGACACAGTTTCCATCCTTAGCACCCCAGAGAGTCCCTAAGCCCAGTTTGGAGTGATCCCCGAGCAGTCAGAAATAAGTCCTCAGTACTACAGGACGTGCTCCCCAAAATGAATCAGTAAACACAAAACAGCATGATAGCTGAATATTAATGCCCAGTGATTTCTGAGCAATATTTTTAGGGGGTGGTGTTTGGTGGGTCAGATCTGGGGCATAGTCTTGGTGGGTGTTTGCAAAGGAATCTTTGTGTATTTTATTCCCTTCAGGAAAACAAGGACTTTGACTCCATAAGCCCTCTGTTCAAAGTGTCACTCTCCAGCTATTCCAGATCTGGAGACCCTTTAGAGGTCCTGGTGATCTGATCCAGGACCAGAGATGGGGGAAAAATTAACTTTTCTGAGTAGAAAATACCTGGTCAGGAACATTAGGAGCCTGGCCTTTTAAGAATTTGATGGAAATGTAGGTGACATCATGGAATCCAGTTCAGGTTGAAGTTTCTAGTCAACCACATTGTGCATTGTGTGTGTGTCTTTAACGTTTTCAGCCAAACCAAGTTTTGCATTTTGACCCTGCTCGTTCAGTGCTCAGTTGATGCTCTCTGCAGTTTTCACTGGACCAGTGGTGTGGAGTTGACCTTGAGGTGGCTGTGTGCAAGACTGGCACCTCCAGAACCTTCTAGTATAGCGTTCTCACATTTTATAGACCCGACTGCCTTGGAGTGATATCTAGAGTGATTTCTCACGTCAGCCAGGAGGGCGCATGGAGAGAAATTGAGGATTGTTCCTCCCAAGGGAAAGTCCCTGAGTCCTGTTAGCACTCTGAGGGGTCCCATCCTCATAGCCTGGGAATGGGGTGGAGATGGGCCCTGAATCCCACTCCCCTGTGTGTTGGCTCAGGGTGCAGTTTCCTTCCCCGACCTGGCCGTGAGATTCTCCCCGGAGGAGTGGACATGCCTGGACGCTGATCATAGAAAGCTCTATGAGCTCTATGATCATAGAAAGGGACATGATGCTGGAGACCTACCAGCACCCGCAGGCTGTGGTGAGAGCAGTGTGGGGCTGACTGTGCCTGGCCATACCCGCATGGGCACCCAGTGACCATGCTGGGCTGTGTGTTCTACAGACTTGGTGATTCTGACAGGTCAGGATCATTGACAGTGATGCGAATCACAGTTTCTCAGTTTTTTTTCTTTTTTCTGTTTTTGTTTGTTGGCCACACTTGGCTATTGTCAGGCCTTACGCCTGAGATGCAGGGGATCTTCAGGTCAGCCATGTGCATGGTAAAGTGCCCACATACTCTACTGGTTTCAGGTTCCTCTAAATAATTCCTTCCATTGTTAAATCCATTTACTTCTTGTACTACCGTTCATTTCAGTATGCTTATTTTGGTTTTCCTTTGGTTTTTTAACATCTTATTTATTTAGCTTTTGGTGTCACACCCAGCAATGTTCAGGTGTTGCTTCTGGATCAGCACTCAGGAATTACTCCTGGCAGTGCATGGGGGAAAAATATAGGATGCCGAGAATCGAACCCGTGTTAGCAGTGTGCTAAAATGCCCTACCAGATTACTATCACTCTAGCCCTTTGGGTTTTGATTCGGGATCATAGTCCGCATTCCTCTTGGCTCTGTGCTGAAGGATCAGTCCTGGCAGTGGTCAGGAGCCCATGTGTGTGCTGTGACCTAACCAGGTCAGCTTCTACAGTTCAGGTGCCTTACCCGCTGTACTCCTTTACTAGGCCTGCAACTTCATTTATTACTATTTTTGTTCAGTTGATTTGATTTTGGGAGCACACCCGGTAATGCTCAGGAATTTGTCCTGGCAGTGCCATATGGTTGCCATGGATCAAACCCGGATGTGTGTGTCACCAGGTGCCCACCCTGCTGGAGTATTGTAGGATAACATGGGGTTTGTCCTTTTACCCTTGCCTTAGGGAACATAGTTTACCTTAAAGCAATGTCCTTTCTGTATGGACACAGGAAGACAATATTGTGCTTGTAAATTGGGAGTTGATTGACTCCAATAATATTTACTCCTGGGCATCTGCTTTCTCAACTCAGTTGCCCTTAGTTCCTAAGGCCCCAAAAACAGGGTCCCGACGAGGGATAGGACGGATCCAGGGCAAGCGGTGAGTTATGTGCTACCCTGGCATCGAAATGGGCCAGGCTAAAGAGCCACAATACTCAACTATAATTTGAGAGCATGGTCATGGACAAATGCTGTTATGATCCAAAGGTAACGACGAGACTAGGACCCTGCTGGGGTTAGGAAGACTAACCTGGCCTGAGGACTGTGGTCTGGATTATACAGTGAATGTCCTCAGGAAGAACCAAACTTTAAGGTTATATCTCTTACTGTGCTTATACAGAATGACATTGCTAGCAATATTAGAAGCAGATTTACTATAACTATTTAAGTAGATTACTAGCTCACGCCCTGACACACCCTTGTTTGGAATCACACCCTTGAGTGGATCTCCTTAGATGAGATTTCCTTAGATGAGATTGTAATCTCCTGGAGAAATGGCATTACCCTTCTTTGTTGATTTGTTGATGTTAAACCCACCTTTGTGTCACCACCCTATGTAATTTGCTATATAAACTAAGATTGTGGGGCACTGAGAGGAGATAGAAGAGCTGGGGGAGAAAGAAGACAAGGGAGACAGAGGAAGAAGACAGAAGAGGGAGACAGATGAAGAAGACAGAGAGATAGAAGAGACAGTGAGGCAGAGGAAGAAGACACAGAAGCAGAGGCAGAGAGACAGAGGCAGAGAGACAGACGCAGAGAGACAGACAGAAGAGAGCACAGTGGCACACACATAAGCAGAGCACAAGGTGAAAGAAGTGAGAGCGAGCGGGGCAGAAAGGGGAATTAGAGGAAGATCCAGAGAGAGATCGAGAACCGGGAGAGAAACAGAGAGAGAATGAAATAAACTGATTGAGCAACCAGTTTGGCCTTCTTCCTTCCTTAGCCTGCCTCATCATTGCCATCAACCTCCCCCGGGGTGGGGAAGCGGCTGGAGAATACCAAACGAGGGCAGCGGGAGAGATAGAGTCCCGCTGGGCCCTCTTCTCTTTTTGTGTTTTTACACAGAGTATCACTCTGAACATGAATCCATTTCTTTTTTAGGGCCTCACGCCATCAGATGCTATTTTAGAGCTTAGAGTCACTTCCAGAGCTATTTGGGGGGGTACAGCATGACTCAATTTCAGACTGAAATTAAAACCTAGGACTTATGTGACTGTTAATTGCCAATTTAGGGTATATCAGATGTGGAGATTTTATTCAAGCCTTTTGAGGAATTTGCCTTATTTTGTTAGGGCACATGGGGTGGGCTTGTCATGTTTTCCTTGTCCCTAATTAATACCCTGTTTCTGTGGTGACAGAGCTTTCCAGGGTGAAGCCTGTGGTTATGACCTGGCTGGAAGGAGGACCCCTGAGCCCAGCAAGTAGAGGCCATATGTGGAGGTGAGTGTCTGAGTACCCTCCCTGGCTTGTGCCCTGGGTGTGAGTGGGTGCCTTGACCGTGTGTGAAATGCACTGCTGACCCCGGGGGGCTGCGGAATCCTGAAATCAGCATCTGTGCTGCGCTCATGCTGCCCTTCACTGCATGAATTGCCTGTCATGGAATGATCCTGAGGGTTTCTCTCTCGGCTGTGTCTTTATTATTCCTTATCTGTCAATCATGTAGAATAGTTGTGGGATACACAGCCCTTGGCCACCCATCTGTGATTCACCAGCCTGTCTATCCAGCCTCCAGTGGTGGTGTTCCCGTTTCAGGAGCATCTAGAGTCCCCTTTGTCCTCTCTTTCATGCTTATTTTTGCCCTAAGGTAATTAGCATGTTTTGTCACTATACTACAGATTTTTTGTTTTGGTTTTTGGGCCTGGGAATTTTCAGTATTTTTTCCTGGCTGTTCTCAGAGTTTTCTTTTGGTGGTACTCAGGGATCAGCTCATCAGCTTCATGCAAGGGAAAAGCCCTACCTGCTCTTCTCTCTAACGCATTAAGAATATATTTTGCTTTTCTATTTAAATAGTCAATGAGTGAGCCCATAAATAAGGTAATTTGAGCTGGCGAGATAATACGGCAGAGAAGGTACTTGCCTTTCATATGTCTCACCCAGTTTGAATCCTTTGCATTGCATGCGTTTCCCCAGGTATCACCAGGTCTGGTCAAAAATGAAAACGCAAAAGGTATTTTGTGGATTCCCAAGCTACTCCCAGCATACTCCACAAAGGACCTCAGTCAACTATATTCCATTGCTAATTCTTCCATTTTGTGTTGTGTTTGATTTCAGAACTTAAATCTGAAGTTCTGAAAAAACCCTTCAAACTTCAGGATGTGGAGCTTTTGTCTTTGCAGAGGGGGGAATTTTTCGCAGCACAGAGGTCTCGGGTGTGAGGTGATCTTTGGGAGCATCTCCTTCTCCAGCTCTGCGATAGGGCCGTGTGGCCTGGGTGGAGAGCAGAGCATGGGGGGGTTTCCGGGTTTTGGGGAGCCGGACCTGCTGATGGCAGAGGTCTTGACCATCCCAACCCTCTCAACCAGCAGTTGAGACGGAACCTGTCCTTAAGCTTTTGGTGTAAACATGCGTATGTAACTGCCAGATCGCTGAGGGGCATCTATCTCCTCAGCCCCCAGTGTCAAGGGATCCTGTTGAAGTTCGTCTTTTTCATTGGCAGCCGTCATTAGGATTCTTTGGCGCCTGGTCCTAGCATGTGGCTGGGGGCTGTAAGTGAATATTTTCATTTCTGACTAGTTTAGTTGGTTTTTTTGTGGTGGTGGGCAGACCTGTATTTCCCCAGAGGTTGCTCCAAACTGTACCCTCAGAAATTGTTTTTATCAGTGATCATGGTTTCATATGGGATGCCGAGGATTGATTGTTTTCACTAAGGGAAGCACTGTATTCTCTTAATTGTCTCTTCAGTCTACTTTGGTGTCTTTTTCCTGATAACGAATTTCTTTATTGAAATTAAAGTTGAGAAGCATCTTTCAATTCTTCATCAGCTCCCTGACCCTGGACAGGAGACCCCGGCTGTTGGGGTGAATTTTACTTGTAAAGGGGTTATTTTTAAAGGATGGGGTTATGTTTTATATTATAATGTAGTTTACTATATTTGATTACATTTAATATTCAAACATCAATCCCAATTAGTTGGGTTTTCTTTGAGGACGAGATACTTGTTTAGGAATCACTCATGCTGTGTTTCAAACAAATTTATTTTGAAAGTGGTAGTACAGCGGGGTGGACCTTACCTTGCACTAGGACAACCCAGGTTCAATCCCTGGAATTTCAAATGGTCCTCCAAGCCACAAGAGGAGTGACCCCTGAGTGCCAAGTTCAAATGTGCCCTGAGTATTGCCTGATGTGACCCAAACATCGAAACACACTCACACACAGACATACACACTCATGATAATTTTGTGAGCAGAACGAGGATAAAGTTTTGTTCATGCTGAATCCCTGTGGCTGCCCCCACGCAGAGCCACTTTGCGGGCTGTGGTTGCTGTGCGTAGCTCTGAAGCTCAGGGGTGCTTAATCAAAGGGGTCCTGGCCTAGGAGGCAATCCCTGGCCGGGCCCATAAGGACCTTCTTTGGGACCCAGGGAGGAGTCCCGGATCTCAGGGCTGTAATATCCTCCCCTGTCCACCGAGCCCGTCACTCCTCTCCTGACAAACAGCCCAAATTCCAGCCTACTTTGCATCCCCAGGAGAGGAAAGAGCTTCTGGCAGTGTCTCCCTGAGATGGGGCTTGACCTGGTATTCCACAGAGTTCCTGCCATCAGGACATCTCTGGGTTCAAGCAGGAACTTTCCAGGTCAGGGCTAGAGGTTTGTTGTCTCTCTGCCCACTGTTCTGACTTCTCCTCCTGGTCTCTGTTTTGGAGCCTAATGCTGATCCTTGGGAATAACAAGCAGGATAAGATCATGCTGAGGCATGGCCCAGGAGGTGGTTTGCATGGAATCTTAGTGCATTTTATTCTTTTCACTGTCACTGTCATCCTGTTGCCCATCGATTTGCTCGAGCGGGCACCAGTAACGTCTCCATTGTGAGACTTGTTACTGTTTTTGGCATATCGATTATGCCAGGGGTAGCTTGCCAGGCTCTTCTGTGCGGGCACGATACTCTTGGTAGCTTGCCGGGCTCTCCGAGAGGGTTGGAGGAATCAAACTCAGGTTTGTCTCGTGCAAGGCAAACGCCCTACCCGCTGGGCTATCACTTCAGCCCATATTCTCTTCATGAAAACATAGACTTTTCACCATATGCCATCTGTTCATCCCTCACTCTCCATTTACCCTGGACCTGGTGACCCCCAGATGCCGTGGTCACTGATTGAAGGCATGAAACAAGAAAAACTTACATTCCTTACCAGAGACTAGGTGGTCAGGAGTCCTTGGAGCCTGGCCCTTTAAGGCCATGAGCGGCGATGCAGTGACGTCACAGAACCACCATAGCGTAGATTCCCGGAAGTTCCTGTTCTGCCATTGTTGCCTGCTGAGGAGCGGGGAAGGTGCAGGCATTAGGGGCCCGGGGGATGAGGGGCGTCCCCTAGGGCCTTTTGTCTCGCCAGTCAGGGGACCTCATGGGGTGTCAGGACATCAGGCCCTTGTCCTCCCTGCTGACCTATCGCTCAGGCCCCAGCCAAAGAGAAAGTGACAAAGCCCAAAGGAGCCTCAGTTTCCCCGGGGCATGTGCGGCTGCCTTAGGCGTGTGTTAGCTCCTTCGCCAGGAAGGTCACAGGATGGGGGTGGAGGTTATGTGGGGAGTGACCCCAGGCCATCCTGTTGCTGGCTGCCTTCATTCCTGAGACTGAATCCAGAGTCATCCTAAGGGTCACAGACACCCTTTTCAAAGGTATCTGTGGAGGCTTTTTTTTTCTTTTCCTTTAAAAAACTTGTTCAGGGCTAACTCCTGGCTCTGCACTCAGGGATCTGTCCTGGGGGTGCTCAGGGGATCCTAGGGGATGCTGGCTTCAGTCACAGCAGCATAAGAGGCAAATGTCCTCTCAGTGTACTAACCTCCTGCCCTGTGGGGGCAGGGGGTACAGTTCCTCGCTTGCTTGGGGCTCAATAGTGTTTCATGGAGCTTTTTGACTTTCACATGCTTCCCAGTCATTGGTAGGTTCTGGGGGTCCCACAGGAAGCTGTAAGAGGATGCAGAGCTTGGTGACAGAGGGGGCGGTGCATCAGGGCTGTGTTGCACCTCAGGGGGTCATGCAACCTAGTGTGCAGTCTTATCAGGAGTAACATGCACACTTAAGTGGGTGCCCTGAGCTCTCCCATAGCACAGTATGTGGTCACCGGTGGCTCTCTCGCCTTTATGGATTTATTTCAGTTAATTAATTTTTGTAATTAGTTTTGTAGTTAATTATTTTTTGGTGCGGGGCATACCTGGCGATACATGGTTACTCCTGATGGTGCTCAGGGAAACATATTAGATGCAAGTAGTCAAATCTGGTCTTTCTGCTTGCAAGACAAGCAGTTCTCCCGGTGTAGTATGTCGCCAGCCCTTTTGCACAGAAAAAATTGATTTATTATTTTTTTGAATTGTAGATTGTGGTTCACAGCACTCAGTGATCTGAGTTCAACATTGTTCCTCGCACTGCTCTGGGACCCTATCTGCTTTGGAGAATTAAATGTGATTTTGCAGCTAGAAAGAAAACAACCTATGAACTGCACTGTCTCTGCTAACCCTATGAAATTTTTTCTACAGAAGAAAAATTTTTTGCTTCATCTCTCAAGTGTCTCAGCACAGCCCTCCGAACTGTATATCTCTCCCAGACCAGATGCTGTAGGCGATGGTACAGTTATTAGTGCACTTGCCTTGCACGCAGCTTGCCTGGATTAAATCCTCATCATTTCATAGGGTCCCATGAACACTGTCATGTGTGAAACAAAACTCCCCCAGAAAAAAGTCTCACTCCAGAATTTGTCATGACAATGAGCATTCTTTGAAAATCTTTTTTTTTGGCTTTGTGAATATCTCTCCTACCTGTTCTTTTTGTTGCTTTTATTTTATTTTGGATCAGACCTGGCAATACACGGGGTTACTCCTGGTTCTGCACTCAGGAATTACTCCTGCTGATGCTTGGGAACCATATGGATGCTGGGAATGGAACCCGGGTTGGCCACATGCAAGGCAAACACCCTACCTGCTGCACTATCACTCCAGCACCCTGCCTGTTCTCCTCTTGTTTTTCATTTTGCTACAGACTTGGAGATGATCAGGGACTCTGCCCCTCTGTCAGGTGTCTCTGAGATTCCATGACCCGCATCTTTAAGCACGTGCTCTGGCCTTTAAGATCCACTTTCTGCATTCTGTCTCACTACTAGGGGAGCCGATAACGTGGGGTTTGGCTCCACACCTGCCACTGCTTGAGGACTGCTTCCTGCTCTCTGCTCACAGTATCTGTGAACAGTGGGTACCAAAGAACCCCCCTCCCGACCCGCCGTCTTCGAGCTGGCCAGCAACAGCCTGATGTGCTCTCCCCTGACCTCTGTTGATCTGTTGATACAGTTGTTGTAAGTTCTTGGATGTGAACATTCTGGAATCTTTCAACTGTTAATCCTGGAACTATAGGTTCCCAAACATCGAGAAGGACAGGGACACTAACTTGATAGTGCGAAAGCAGTAGGGTTCTATTTCAGTATACTGGGGTCATCTATCTTACCCACAGAGTGGTTTCTTGACAGCAAACCCGACTTAAGCCAGCAAGCAGATTATATAGGGTTTGATTACATAAGCAGTACATGTCTAATTGTTTCTGAAAAATTCTTAGCTAGCTATCAAATAAAGGTGTTTTGGTTAGTGTATAGCGTATCAGCAGTCAGGCAATAGTTAAACATTAGTTTGCATTAATAGTTCTGGTTACATAGCTACTTATTCTTTTAGGGTTAACAAAAGACAAGTTCTGGGGCATTTTGACTAGGGTCATGGTGATTGTTTGACCCACTTGCTGGGCTTAGGATCCTTCCCAGGGGGGTTCAGGTTGGCTAATTTCATTGCTGGGAAACCAAGACTGATTTTGCTGATTTCTGCCACATTAACAAGCATTAGTTTTGCCCTTCCACAACAAAAAGCTGTTAGGAGGAAAAGGAGTTAGAGGCTCTGAGAAAAATTACAGACTTTCACCACTAAGATTTCATTTGGGGTAAGTGTATTCTTTCTCCTCCATTTTCTTACACAAAATTATTTATCAAAGGAGTAAAATCATATAGTCTGTTAAAGCCTGGCCTGTTAGCTCTGAGTCCTGTCAGGTGTGGCCCCCAAACAAAGACAAATTACAGAACTGACTCTTAAAAATATACGGCTGGATTCTAAACCTTTGCTGTTCACAGACAACTTACTCTTTGCTTTATTTATGTGTGTGGGGAGGGAGGGGAGGGGTTTGTGATTGCTGCCAGATCCAGCAGTACTCCGGGATCACGCCTTGGGGATTCAGGGTGTGAAGTTAAGTCTGCCACATGCACGGCAATTGCTCTGCCCACTGTTTTTTCTTTCTGACGCCTGCAAACTTTTGAAAGTGCTTTGAAACTGCAGTCCGTGCTGCATACTGGCATCATGCTGGGAGCTACCAGGCACCAGCAGCCCTGCCATAGCCTCTATCAGCTAGACCTCATCTCTGTGCACTCCCAGCCCCATCGTTCCACACTGTGTTCCTTTCACAAGGCTCATAGGATTTATATAGAATTTGAATTCCTGGGGTGAAAGATAGGCCAGGAGTGCAGACACTGGCCATGCAAGCAGCCTGCGATGGGACAATTTCTGGAACAATGCAGGGTCCTCCAAACACCTCCATGAATATCTCAAAGTTCTGCCACTTGTGACCCTAAAACCCAAAACTTTGTCCTATAAAACTGGCTGTAGGGGTTGTTGACGAAATACCATTCCTTTTTTCCCTTTACTTTTCTGTTTGATGCTTATGGTACTCAGCTGGGTTCCGAAGACTGAACCCAGGTCAGCTGTATGCAAGGCCAACACCCTAGCAGACTGTATATCCAGCCCATAAATTCATTCATTTTTGGTTGGAGGATACGCCGGGCATTGCTCAGCAATTACTCCAGGCTCTGTGCTCATTGATCCCCTCATGCACGGCTTGGGAACCTCTGGGTGATGTGGAATGAACCTGGGTTGACTGTGTGCCAGCAAGCAACCTTTGCTCTATGCGAGATTATCTCTGTGGCTATCATAAAAAGTTAAAGGTAAAGTTAAAAAGTTGTGAAATTAGATCTTCTTTTTTCTCATTTGATCTCAGGGTTGAGGGTGGCCCTGAACCCTTAGTTCAGAGTCCTGGGGTACACATGTTTTTGCACAGCTTTGAGTCACTCACTGGACATTGAGTGTCCTGTTCTCGTCCCTAGTGATCATGGGCTGTGACATGCAGGGTTTGTGTATTTAGTGGTTTTGGCTTCAACCCATTTGGGGTCTTGCTTCGTTTGTGCTCAGATATTCCTCTCTACAGTGCTCACTGGAACAGTGGTGCTGGGACTGAGCCGGGGGGGTGGTTTATGTGCAAGACTCGCTTGAAACCTTCTAGTATAGTGCTCTTATATTTTACCCAATCCAGCTGCCTTAGCGTGATCTCTGGGCCCATCCATAGGATTTGCACATGTAATATGTTTCTCCTGAGACTTTTGGCCCAGAGTCCATCTATGGCCATGGGGCATCCTCTTCTCACTACGTAGTACGGGGTGGCACAAGCCCTTACTACTGTCCCCCTGTGTACTGGATTAAGAACGTTCACTGACGTGGCCGTAAGCTTCACCCCCAAAGAAGGACGTACCTGTGCTCTGCCTCTCAGAGGAAGCTGTGCAGGGGCATGATGCTTTAGACCTGTGAGCACCTGCAGGCTGTCGCTGGGAGCCATGTGGGGCCGACTTGCCAGGACCGAACCACGGGGGCTCCTGTGAGTTCAGAAAGGACCGGGATTCTGATGGCCTGGATGTTAGACAGCTGTAGGGACCACTATTTGTTGCGGTCCATTTTTTTTTTCTATATTTTGATTTTGCCACACCTGTCAGGGGTTTACTCATGCATCCGTCTCAGGGAACAATTTTGCTAAACTCTGTGGTCCAAATGGTATTCAGGTGGGGCTGGAGTGATAGCACAGTGGGTAGGGCTTTTGCCTGCATGCAGCCAACCTGGGTTTTATTCCCAGCATCCCATATGGTCCCCCAAGCACCACAAGGAGTAATTCCTGAGTGTAGAGCCAGAAACAACCCTGAGCATCACTGAGTGTGACCCAGAAAGCCAAAACGATTAAACCAAATGGGAATCAGGGGATTGATCGAGTTGGACACATGCAAGGGAAGCCCCTATGCCCCATACTGTCGCTCAGCTTCCTCTGAACAGTTGTCTTCTATAGCTGAATTACTATAGTTTTTGTGTTACACTTCACTTGAGAGTGTTTATTTTGCTTTTTGCTTTGGGTTTTGATTCAGCGCTCGCATCCACATTTCTCCTGGCTCTGTGCTGAAGGATTACTTCTGGCAGTGCTCAGGGGTCCATGGGGGTGCTGTGGATTAACCCAGCCTGCAGCTTACGAGGCTGGTGCCTTGCCCACTATACCACTGCACCAGGCTTGCAACTTCATTTATTATTTTGTTGTTTTGTTTCTATTTGGTTTGGTTGCTACACCTGTCAATACGCAGTTTACTCCTGAGTGTATGTTTGTGAATTTCTCCCTGCAGTGCTCCAGAACCATACGGATGCCAAGGATGAAATCCATATTTGTATATCAGGTATGTGCCTGCGCCTTGTACTGTCATTCTGGTGACAGTTTCATTTTCTTTTCTATTTTTCTTTTTTGACATTCGGGTCATACCTGGCTATGCTCACTAATTGTTCCTGTCTCTGTACTTCGGAATTACATCTGGTGGTGCTCAGAGGACCATATGGTATAACTGTGATTGAACCTGAGTCTGCCACATGCAAGGCAAACACCCTCCCTGCTTTAATATTGCTCTGGGTCCAAGAAGTTCTTTGCTTTTGGTCTCACCCCATCAGCTACTGCACTATTTTATTGCATGGGTTCACTTCTAATGATTCTTGGGAGTCTTCAGCATAACACAGTAGATCTCTTAAGCCTGGGTATCATATCTCTGATAGGCGCCAATCTGTGCATATAGAAATTGGTTATTTTGGTATTCTATTTTTTTTCTTTAGGTCACACCTGGTGATGCACAGGTGTCACACCTGCCTCTAAACTCAGGAATTACCCGTGGCGGTGCTCAGGGGGCCATACAGAATGCTTGGAATCGAATTCGGGTTGGCCGCATGCAAAGCAAATGCCCTACCCACTGTGTTATCACTCCAGCCCTGTTCATTCCTTTTCTGTATTTGCTAGGGTTTTATCATGGGTACAAGGTGTTGATCTGTACCCTTTTCCTTGTAACTAATCTGAGCTAATCTTAGCGTTTATTTCTGTGGGGTCATGGTATTCTGGAATGAATCCTTTGATAGTTTCTAAGACCTTTTGAATCACAGGGAAACTCATCCTGTAAAAAACCTTATATATGTGAGAATACTCTATCCTTAGCCTTACTGTGCATATGAAAACTCAATCTGGAGAGGAGCCATGTATATGTTAGGAATGTGGGAAGGCCTTCATTCGCACCTCCAGCCTTCATCAGGCTAGGAAATTTCATACTGGAGAGAAACCTTTTGTATATTACGAATGTGGGAAGGTGTTTGGTCTTTCCTCAACTCTTTATAGTCATAGGGAAATACATACTGGAGAGAAACCTTATGTTTGTACGGAATTTGGAAATGTCTTCTATCAATCTGGGGATCTTACTAAATAGTGGAGAGAAACTTCACCAGTGTCTGCTATATGGGAAGGTTTTCACTCTACCCTTTGGCCTTTCTATGCTTATGAGGATTTGTACTGGAAAGAAGCCTTGTCTATGTGAGGAGTGTGGGAAGGCCTTCATTCATTCCTCAGCATTCACTAGGCACATGAAAATGCATAGTGGAGAGAAACCTTTTGTTTTTAAGGAATGTTGGAAGGCCTTCTCTCAGTCTCTAAAGTTTATTAAGCACTGAAAAATTCATTGTGGAGAGAATCCTCAGGCTGTCAGACAGGTGGGAACACCTTCAGTCTGTCCTTATAATTTACTTGGCATATGACAGTTCAGTGTGGTGAGAAGCTTCATAAATGACAATCATGTGGGAAAGCTTTCACTCTGTACTCAGGTTTTACTGTGCACCTGAGGATTCACACTGGAGGGAAACCTTATATATGTAAGGAACTCGAAAAGGCCATTATTCAATCTTCATTCCTTACTAGACATGAAAATGTATACCAGTGTGAAATCTTATGGATGTCAGGAATGTGGGAAGGCCTTTTCTTTCCACTCGGACCTTAGGAGACAATGTTAAATTTATATTTGATTACTGATGACCTATCACCAAATAAGAACAGGCCCCTTCAGTAATGCATGGTTTGTTTGTATAAGGAGGTGGGGGTGCCCCGAAGTTTAGGTAAGAAGGACATAATCCCGGTAGTGTGGGACACCCTTTCCATGACGTCAGCACATAAGGGAAAGGTACTTCCTTATTATCACTCAGGTGCAGCAATGTCAATGACGCAGTATTTGGACTTGATGAGTCTGTTACTTGTGAGTAATGGTTCTTAGTGACAGAAGCCAGGAAGAAAGTGTTTAAATGAGAACTGAATAAACAGGTACCAAATCCTCTCCTCACTTCAGGCTGTCAAGGCTCACCACTGTCTCATTCTTTGCTCAGACTCTGGCTTGGTTCACAGGCCCTGGTTTGGTTTGTGGGGATTAATGATAGAGATTAACCATGATGCTTCAGCAAAACCTTTGACATTAGAAAAAAGGCAAACCTCCATTTTTCAGGCCTTCCTGTGCTCTAGTGAGCCTCATTGAGCTGTGCTCAGGGCATCATCCTGCCCCTGAGGTCAGCAGTCCATGATTAGGGGTGACTCAGGGAAACTTATGGGGTCCTGGGGTTGGTGTCACATCAGCTGTCTGCAGTGAAGCACCTTACCTGCTGCAGTATCTCTGCACTCTCTATATTCAGGTTTCCTTAGATTTAGAAAACAATTAAGGAAAAAATTTCAAAAAGTGTTAAGTAAGCAGAATGGCCTTGGCAAGTTTCTTTAATAGGATGGATAGAGACAATTTATGTGGACTTTACTGTGCATAAAAAGACATTCGCTGGTTTTTTATATGAACCAGTGGCCCCTTAAGCAGATATTTACAAACGGTGGGAACGAGAGAGATTCGCCAACATCCACCCTCACCTCAGTATGAAATTCCACGTAACTGTGATTACTAGTAATAAAGGGTATACCTGGGTTCCACTAACCTCAATTCAGCATTAGCAGTGGGTGGGGGAAGAAAGGTCAAACTTTTGCTTGGAAGCAGTAAAGTTCCAGCAATCTATTATTACTCACCAGAACGGAAAACACCATTGAGATCTGTTCAAAATGTCAAGCAAGGACACAAAATTACAAGTATGGTTTACTGCCTGTTAGCTTCATGTTTGCCTCCATTTATTTGCTTAATTATATTTTTTTGTTGGTGGCACACCTGACAGTTCTAAGGGTCACTCAAGGTGGTGCCCGGACCCCACTTGGGATGCCAGTGATGGAACTCAGGTCAACCAAGTTTACAGAAGGTGGCAGCGCACTGAACTCTCTCTCTCTGTTTAAAATTTTGTTCTGAAACTGCCTCCTGGGTTTTTCTTGTAGACAAGAGTCCACTACTCGAGTGTTATCAAGCGGTAGAGTGTTGACTGGACAGTGCTCTCTGATGTTCTTACCAGTCCTTGCTGCTGTTCCAGTGTCTCTCCTGCTCTCCTGGCTGCTGTGTGGCCAGTTCCTCTCTTTATCTTGAGCGCTGGTTTGGGGGTCACTGCTTTCACCCCACCTTGATAGTTAACTTCCCCAGAAACCCATTGTCCCATGCCCCACCAGCTCCCTATCTGCCTGTTTTCCTTTCAGTGAGCCCCTTGCTTTTCTCCTGATGGGTTGTGTGAGAGCATTGGTTCATTGTTCGCACAGCACAAGACCAGGGGATTCTCCTTACTCCCCACTAGCCCTCACTGTGTGACAGGCCACTCCAGCAGCTGCCTTTCCACCCCTTTATGCAAGCCCACCCCATCGAGCCACAGATTCAGCTGGGTGGGGATAATGGTACTCTGCACATCTTTAGTCTGGCCCTTTAAGGCTGCTTGCTGAAATGGAAGTGACATCACAGTGCGGCCCTCCTGGTGATTCTATTCCTGGAAACGGGTGAGAGAGTCATTGTTCACTTGTGTGTCCCCTGTGATCACGCAGGGCTCTGAAGGTCAATTTTGTGGCAGGATGGGGCCAGACTCCAGCGTGTGCCTGGCGCCTTCCCATCTCCACACTGAGCTGCAAGGTCCCCACCAGCTTGATGGGCACTTTCGCACTTGTTTCTCATTCGTTCTTTGATATCCAGACGGTTCCTGAGGCGCAGCTGAGCTTTGGGGGATGCAGGGGTCGAGGGTGTGAGTGCGTGATCCTGGGGTCACCTGTAGCCATGATCATCTACAGCTCTGAGGTGGGGCAGTGGCAGGTGGGCGAAGGGCTGAGGGTGGGTGCTGCGGGCCTGGGGGTGAGGGACCTGCCAAGGGCGGGGGCTTGGCCATCAAACTCCTCCAGCTGACCGTGTTGGAAACTTGGTTCCAGTCTCACTGCTGTAGAATCTCCAGATTCACTTTGAGGGGCAGAGTCACATCACACCCAGTGGCACAGGATCCTGTTCCTGTCCTACTTTTTTGTGTGTGTGTGTGTTATTTTATTTTAAGACTACTCAGGAGCTAATTAAACCAGTTTTAACAAATCCATTCTTTTTTTTTTGTTTTTGCTTTTTGGGTCACACCTGGCGATGCACAGGGGTTATTCCTGGCTCTACACTCAGGAATTACCCCTGGCGGTGCTCAGGGGACCATATGGGATGCTGGGAATCGAACCTGGGTCGGCCGAGTGCAAGGCAAATGCCCTACCCACTGTGCTATCTTTCCAGCCCCCAACAAATCCACTCTAAGAGTAGTCACTTTGCTATGAAGAAACACAACTCAAGCAAATGGATGAGCAATGGGACAACAATTCTATAGTGCAGTTGGGAATACTTCATTTTAACTTATTAGAAATACCATAAAAAAGTGCGATATGTTCTTCAGAGTATCCTCTCATAGGGTATAAAACATCCTTGGTGTTTTATAGTGGCCTATTATTACAGCTAACATTAAAATTGATTACTTTATGATGATACAATCCTAGATTTCTGTACCATGAGATATTTTTATTTTTTGTAAATGTGATAATTTTATTTTATTTTATTTTTAAATTTATTCTTTTATTGAATCACCATGTGTAAAGTTACAGAGCTTTCAGGTTTAAGTCTTAGTTATACAATGCTCGAACACCCATCCCTTCACCAGTGCACATATTCCACCACCAAGAATCACAGTATACCTCCCTCCCTCCCCCCACCTCCCCAGCCCCCTGCCCTCCATGTGTAACTGGTAAATTTCACTTTACTTGGATTACATTCAATATTTCAACAAAATAACTCACTATTATTTATTTGGAGTTTCTCCCCCCTAAAGTCAACCTGCTGAAAAGAAAGCATTTGATAATTTGCTTTCCATTGCTGAGAATGAAGAGATATGAGTTCGAGAGGCCGCACTAGCAGCTACCCGATTTTGGATTTCTGTATCTTAGTATTTTAGTAACTAAGTCTACAGATATATCTGCCAGAAATTGCAACATTGTAAGCTTGTACCTCTCAGCTACTTTATATTCCACATATGAGTGCAATCTTTCTATATCTGTCTCTCTCTTTCTGACTCATTTCCCTCAGCATGATACTTTCCATGTTGATCCACTTATATGCAAATTTCATGACTTCATGTTTTCTGAAAACTATGTAGAATTCCATTGTGTAGATATACCAGAGTTTCTTTAGCCAATCATCTGTTATGGGGCACTCTGTTTTTTTCCATATTGTGGCTATGTTGTCTTACTTTTTTATTGCCTGCCCTGGTGGGATGGGGCATCTGGAGCAGTGCTTTTGTAGGCGACTGGGTTTTGCCAATGACAGTTTCCTTTTGGGGATATTTTTGTTGTGGGGAATGGGAGCTGTTATGCCCTGTAATACTCCAAGGACTTATTCTGGCCCTCGACTCAGATATTATTCCTGGAGTGCTCTGGTGGCTGTGGGTATGCAGAGGATTTTCTGGTGTCAGCTAGGCAAGCATTGTAACAGCTTTACTGTCTGTTGAAACAGGAATTTCTGCTTCTGCACATCAGGTTGCAAGCTCTGCTGAGACCCCTGGCTATGAGGTGAGTACTGCAGGTAAAGGGTGTGTGTGTATGTGTAGAAAGTATAGCGCGTACAGGCTGTGTGTGGGTGTGTGCGCGCACACACGCATGTGTGTAGAAAGTTGTTTTTCAGAGGAGAGGGACTGAGGGACTCCCCTCACCCCCTACCCTTATAGAGCCACATTTCAGGCTTTGGTTGCAGGGGGTGCAGTCCTGATGTTGGCCTGCAGGGGGCGCTGATGCGCGTGAGCTCCTGTCCTTGGAATTGGCCCCTGGATGGACCTGTGAGAACCTTTTGTGGGTCTCTGGAGGAGTCCCCAGGCCAGGGCAGTGCTGCGTTTTCTGTCTTGTAGCCAAGCCCAGAGCTTGTGTTGTAAAAGGCAGCACAGATGCCAACGCATTTTGCTTCTCCTGGGGAGACAGAAGCATCAGGCAGTGTCCCCCAGGCATGTCTGTGAGTTGGTGCCCGAGGGTGTGGTTGGTCAGAGCTGCTGATTGTGCTCCTCTCCAGTGCTCACAACTCTGACTTCTCCTTCCCAGGTCTCTGAACCTCGGGAAAAACAGAGACAGGAGAAGATGATGACATGCCATCGGACACACCGTCCCCGGGTAGGAGGAGAGTGACAAGATGAGGCGAGGCAGTGACAGGAGGCTTCCTGGGCTGACAGTTAATGGACTTGATCGTGAATAGAAAAACACGGGCGATTGTTTTGAAAAGATGGGTCTCCTGGAGTCACATCTTTTACAAATGGTGGACAGAGCCCAGATCCCCCCGTGTCAGTGGCCAGTTCTGTTCAGCTGTGATTGTTGAACAGTAAGGGTGTCACAACCCAGACCCCACCTTTCCCATTTCAGAGAAAGAAACGGTCCTTTAAGGCTGGCAGAAGTGGAGCTGACGTCACAGACGGGGCCTTCCAGAAGCCTTCCTGTTACTGGTGTCACAGTCACTTCAGTCCGTCATTTTGTCTCCTGGTGAAAGGACAGTGTGGTGTCTTGACGAGGAAGGGGACAGTGAGGTCGACTCTGTCGAGGGCGACAGCAACCCCGCCCTCCCGGACTCCGCACTGTGACCCGAGAGGCCGCGCCTGATTCGGGGACGCTTTCGCACTTGTTTGCCACTTGTCCTCAATATCCAGGCGGTTCCTGAGGCGCGGTGGAGGCTTTGGGGGTCGCACGGGTCGAGTGTGTGTGTGATGATCCTAGGGGTCCCTGTGGCTACGATCGCCTCCAGCTCGTCAATGGGGCCGCGGTGGGTGGGCGGGGGGCTAAGAGAGGGGGCTGCCGAGGGCGGAGTCTTGGCCATCTCAACCCTCCTCATGGGGCTGAGCTGGGCCTGTCCCGGCCCCTTCGGCCGGACATGAGTGACCCGAGACCCTCCAGATTCACTCTGAGGAGCCCCGCTCAGCCCCCGCGGGCAAGAGGTCAGGTTTCCTCCATCTGTTCTTTGGTCGAGGGAAAATGCGGGATACCCAGAGCGTGGCTCTCCCAAGGATCTGGGGTTTGCCCAGGAAAATTTACGTGTTACCCTATTTTTGGTTGATGTCACAGCCACTTTAGTCCGGCCACCGTTTGTCAGGTGGTTCAAGGAAAATGTGGAGATGCTCAGGTTTCACTCCTGGCTGTGCGCTCAGGAATTATTCTCTCAGTGCTCTAAGGGGTCGAATTGGATGCAGAAGATTGGTCGGGGTCAGCAAAGCGAACACCCTAACTGCTTATATATTTTGCCTCAACATTGATTTTTTTTCTACTCCCACACGTCAAGAGGCGAACCACCCCTCACTTCATCTCTCCCTGACAAGGGGGCCCCGAGATTGGCCACTGGGTGAATAAAGTGGGTCGGTTTGTTTCTCAGGGTTGTGTGTTTGGAGGCAGATAGAGTTTTGTGGAGATGCAGAGCTTTACTTGGGGATCAATTCTAATGTGCTGGGAAAGATTTTACCCAGCAGTGCCCCTAGCCGTAGTAGAGGTTAGAGTGCTTGCCTCGCACCTGCAAAGCAAAGTCTGAGCCCTGCATCCCAGTATTCCTCAGACCTGTCGAGACTGATCGCTAAGTGCAGAGCTAGGAATCACTCCTGAGCACTACCACTTCTGGCCCAACACACACACACACACACACACACACACACACACACACACACACACA
>JASTTN010018986.1:112564-146943 GCA_030324115.1 Sorex maritimensis
ACACACACACACACACACACACACACACACACACACACACACACACACATAGACACAAGGAACATGTGAGAGCAGAGACAGAGAAGAATGAGCATTCAGGAGAAACTATAGGCTTCTGCAGAATAGAAAAAGCCATTGTACAGGGTTTTAAGGACACGCTCTTCGACTCTTTGAATGTTTCATGTGAGAATTTGTCTTTGCACATGAATTTCTCTTTCTTTTTTTCTCCTCTGCTTTGTTAGTTTCTATTTTGTTGTTACCATACTTCTGGGCCATCCCTTACCGTGCTAGGCCTTACTTCTGACTCAAGGATCACTGCTGCCATCTGGGGTCAGAAGCCCAAAAGGTTTGCTCGGGTATTGGTCTTGGGTAGGCTGATAAGATGTGCTGTACTATCACTCTGTCCCCCAGAATAGAAGATTTATAGTTAAATATTAGGAACAGTTCATACCATAGTCGTTAGTTAACCACCAGATATAGGATACTTGTACTCTACAACACGCTGTTTGTGCAGTTCTCAAATATGTTGCTGCAAGACAGGAATGAGTGCTGGATGAGGCCCATGCAGTTGTGCTGATTTGGATTAGAGTAAATCAGGACACAGAAGAGACGGGTACTAGCTGGATAGAAATGCGGTTGCACCTTGGGCTGACCTGAACGTAGAAGTGGCCCTGGGCTCCATTAGAGATGTCCCAAGCACGTGTCCCTGTCCACCCTGCCAGAGGGTGACTGAAGGTTCGTCCATGCTGAACTCCTTTGGTTGCCCCATGTCAGAGACACTTTCAGGGCTGGGTTCTCTGGGGGCAGAGGGCAGCCCTGGTGCGGGCCTGCAGGGAGCGCTGATGAACATAAGCACCTGGGCTCAGAGTCAGCCCCTGGTGCCTGCCTGTAGGGACCTTCCTGTTGGGTTCAGTGAAGTATCCCAGGGCTCATTTCCTCTCCTTTATCTGAGCACAACACTCAGGTCTGCTCCGACAGCCCAGATCCCAACCCACTTTCCATCTGTAGGAGAAGAAGGAGCTCTGGCATTGTCTTCCCCAGGTAGGTCTCGGATCTGGTGCCGGATTATTTCCTTCAGTGAGAGCATTTCCTGTTCCAGTGCTGGGACTTCTGGTCAAGGTTGGGAGATTGTGCTCCTCTCTGGTGCTCACAGCTCTGACTTCTCCAGGCCTTGCACGGAGCTTATTTCAGATCCTCGGGAATTAGAATCGGGAAGATGGTGACATGCTATCTGATTCACTGTCGGGGTAGGAGAGTGACAGGATGACACGAGTAGTGACAGGTGTAAACAGGCTTCCTGGCCGATATGTCTCGAGCTGTTTTTGGAGGGAGCCCTGGGATAGGGTTTCTGGCAGGGGTGACTGACTGCTGTCTAAGGCCACTTTTGTCCCTGTTTCTAATATTTTGGTTTGATGGTGGTCAAGAAGTACTCCTAACTCAGTGCTCCTGGATCATTCCTGTCAGAACTTGAGGATCTTATGGGGTGCTAGTGGTACAAGGCTAACTTCTTTGGGGGTCTTGTTTTGTTCAGGAGGTGATGGAGCCACACGCTGTGATTTGTGGTATTATTCCTGGCTCTGCACTCCAACAAAGCACCTCAGGGTTCTTGGTGGACCATATGAACAGCAGGGATCGCCAGCCTTACCTGGGTTTCTCGGACCCACTGTGCTATTACTCCATCCTGCTGCTTTCTTTTCTTTCATTTTTGTTTTTGTGCTACAGTGGAGATGCTAATGGATTCCTCTTAGCTCTGTGCTACGGATTCACCACTGACGGTCATCAGGACCCAGGGAGTGCAGGCACTGTCTGCGCTCTGGCAACTCTAGTGACTCTGCCCCAGGACATGTGTTTCCACTGTTTTGTCATTCCTCTGTGAGAGCCTTGCCTGCTCAGTCACACAGTCTCTCATTCACTCGCTGCTGTAAATGTGCAGTTCTGAGGATGTGCCTGTCCCTGGAAGCAAAGGATCTTGGCCCGGCAGAGGTTTTGGGGGTCGTCACTTTTACCTGCCTCAGAAAAGATTTGGGGTGACCCCGAAACAAGAATTCCGAGTCCTTCAGGCACATATGTCCTCTCACAGCTTTGAGTCATTCGCTGGACATGGTGTGTCCCCTTCTCATCCCTGGAACATAGAGCAGGGACTGTATGCCTTGGCGGGGGAGGGTTGTCTAGTGTTTTTGTCCACAGTCTTGCTGGGTCTGTGCTCTGGTGTTACCCTTTGGAGTGCTCATTGGATTTATCCCTTTGGTGTCTGCATGCAAGTCCAGAATCTGCATGAACCTTCTAGTCTAGTGTCTTTGTAGCACATCTGGCTTCTTGTGATGGTTTCCTGTGCTCATCAGAACGAAATGTGTGTGGAGGCTGGTTCCTCCTGACCAGAGTGTGTGGAGGACGGGGAGGTCCTGAACTCCTCTAGGGCGCTGGAGTGTCTCATCCTCATGCCCCATAGAATGGGGTAGTATGTCCTCACTCTTGTCCCATGTGTGTGTCAGTTCGGGTCACAGTGACCTTCCCCGATGTGGCCATGAGCTTCACCCCAAGGAATGAACAGGGGTCAGAAGGCTAAGTTTGCACAGGGTACAGGCGAGCCCAACCTGCTGGAGTATGTCCCCAGTCCCTGGATTTATTTCTTACGAGTTCAACATAATTTTTTGCTTTGTTTGTTTCATTTGGCGCCCAGCTGGTGATACACATGGGTGTCTCTGGTTCTGCACTCAGGAATCATTCCTGGTTCGTTCCTTGGCATCCAGTATGGAACCCAGGCACAACCAGGAGTATTTCCTCAGCCCAGAGCCAAGAATAAGCCCTGTGCATTGTTGTCTGGGACCCAAAACAAACCAAATAAATTTATTTCTCTTTTCACACTTGACTGTTTTGCTTTTGCTCTTGGCATTATTTTGGGGAGATGGTATAAAAAACTAAGGCTCGCCGAGGGGTGAGTGCACTCGAGGGCTCTCCGGGAGGCTCTGTCTCATCACCCGAGTTCGGTGTTCTGGAACTGCAGTTTGTGGACTGGATCGGGACGGCCGGTGGTCAAGGAAAGGCGAAGGAAGAACGAGGACCAAGCTGGTTGCTGATTAGTTACCATTTATTCAATCTTCCATCTTTCTCATCTCCCGCACTCCCAGCTCCAGCCTCTCTGGATCAACTGCTGCTTCTTTCTGGCTTCTCTCATCTCTCCTCCTACTCATCTCTCCCACCTTGCCCTCTAGGCTACACCCAGCCAGCTAGCAAAATCAACATAAGAAAGCCCTTCCTGACTCTTAAGGTTTTTTTCCTTTTCCTTAGTCCAAACACTTAACATCTTAATACTAGTTGTTTTTGTATGGACATAGCAAGAGATCCATTGAGGTTTGCAAGGCAGCTCTCCTGGCAACATCTTGCCACAGGCTTAGACCACAGCACTCAGGCCAGATTAATCATTCCTCACCCTAGCAGGGTCCGAATCTAGTTATCACTGTTTGGATCATGACAACATTTGTCCATAATCAAGCTGTTAACTTATAGTTAAGCATTAGGCACTTTGGCCAGGCCCATCTGGATGCCAGGGTAGCACACAACTCACCGATTGCCCTGGGTCCTTCTCGTCCCACGTCGGGGACCCTGCTTTGGGGATGCTAGGAAGTAAGGGCAGCTGATGGTTAGGTCAAAAGAACAGATGCCCTGGAGGAAAATATCATGTAGAGTCAAATGACTCCCAGGTTACAAAAGCATAACATTTGTTAAGTCTTCCTGTGTCCATACAAAAAGGACTTGCTCTGAATAAACTATGCAAAGGACTCAAGGAGAAGAGAAAAACATTACTTTCAAGTCAACAGAACACTAAGAAAGAAGCTATAAATAAGCAAAGAGGAATGGGAACACTGTGACGGGAGTAACCCAATAAACCTAAACTACCTGAAGCTATGTTATCCTATAACTCGGCATTTTCATTTTCTTTTATTTGTAATTTTTTCATTTCACTTTCTTTGGCTTTTGGGCCATACTCAGTGGTGTTCAGTGATTAATATTGTCCAGGAATTATTCCTGGAAGTGCACGTGGATTATATGGAATGCTGGAATTCAAACCCCTGTGCACGGAATTCATATGCCGTGCACACTATGCTATCATTCTTGCCCCTAAGATTCTTTCTTTCTTTTTTTTTGCTTTTTGGGTCATACCTGGCAATGCACAAAGGTTACTCCTGGCTCTGCACTGAGGAATCACCCCTTGCGGTGCTCAGAGGACCATATGGGATTCTGAGAATTGAACCCGGGTTGGCCACCTGTAAGGCAAATGCCGTACATGCTCTACCGTTGCTCCAGCCTCTAAGATCATTTATTTCTAAGAGTCCCACCCCCTCAGTTGCTGTTTGGCTCAGAGCTTGGGGTCACTTCAAGTGATCTTCGGATTTGGTGGCGCCCAGCATCAAATCAGATGTTCCCGCATGCACAGCATGTTTCCCAATTCTGTGCATTGTCCCTACCACCAGTGGACTCTTTTAGGTCTTTGAAAATTTGCTTTGGGCCAAACCAGCAGGACTTAGGGTTTGTTCGTGGGGTCTGCACTCAGGGATCATGACTGGCTGGTGGAGGACTGGGGTTGTCAGGGTCTAAACCTGAATTGATGGGCAAGACCTTTGCCCACCTGCTGTACTATCTCACTACGCCCATCTTCCCTTTTTTGGCGGGTTATACCAGGTGTTCCAAAGGGGTTACTCTTGACACATGCACTCAGAATTACTCCTGGTGGTCCTCTGGGGACCATATATGATGCTAGGGATCAAACCCTAGTCGGCTGCGTGCATGGCCAACAGCTTACCCACTGTGCTATCACTGCAACCTCCCCCCTTTTTTTCTATCCTAATATACGTTTGGGGGCTTGCTTTCCTTGTCCTACCTTGGGTGCTTGGGTTTATTCCTGCCTCTGGACTCAGTGAGAGTGAACTCAAGGCCTTCAGTTGCTGGTATCCTGGACACGGGGTCCATCAATCATTATTCACATGGATAAAGGACAAAGTAGGATGTCTTCTTGGAAAACTGACTGAGAAGGCCGATTTTGTGACAGGACACGAGACATCCTGTGAGGACTTTATACCTCCCCTACACTGTAAGTGGGGGGGCCTCGCCAGTGTGGGGGGCATTTTCATGCTTATTTTTCACTTGTTTCCCGATATCCCAGCAGTTCTGAGGCTTTGTGGAGTCTTAAGGGAGACACAGAGTTTTGCGGTATGTGGTGGGGATTGTACTAGTTTGCAGGGGTCATGTGTGTTAGTGTGTGATCCTGTGGGGCCCCTTTAGCCACCATCGCCTCCAACTCAGGGATCGGGCATCAGCGGGTTGCTATGGGACAGAGCACTGGCCTGATGTGAGGCGGGGCGAGGCTTGACCTTCCTGACCTTGACAGCACAGGAGTGTATTGTACCCTGTCCAGGAATCTTTTATTTTGTTGTGCGGCCTTGTGTTGCTGTAAATTTTTCCTTGTGGTCCTCAGGACTTCCTCTGGGCAGTACTCAGGGAACAGCCCATGCTACCCTGTATACCTACCTGTTGTTCTCTCTCTGACCCACTAAGAGATTTTCTTCCACATTTATGTTTAAAAGTGAAGGAGTGAGCCCATAACAAAGCTAGTTGGCTGATGCGACAGTACAGCGGGGAGGGTCTTGGTCTTATCCATGATCAGTCGGGGTTTGATCCCCAGTTTCGTATATGCTCCCCAAATGTCACTGGTTCTAGTCAAATACAAAAGCCCAAGAATTTCCTTGAGGATTGTCAGGCTCCTCACAGGGATCCTCCCGAAGTACCTTCCGTCTGCTGTGGGCCTATTTGGACTGTGAGAACCACAGAAATGTTCTCCACCTGCCCAGCCTATCCACTCAGGGATTATTCGACTAATTCTTACCTTGATTGCTGTTACTGATTTTAGAACACAAACCACAGCATGAGGATTTCGTATTGCTGCAGTTTGACTTGAGAATGTGGTCACTAAATAGGTGTGAATGGCAAGATTCACCCATGGAATAGACATAATTTTATGGTGGCGGGATAGCTGAGTGGAGCGAGCATGTGACTTGAAAGTTGGGGGTCCAGGCTCCATCCCCATCACCACATTTCTGGTCCCTCAACAGTTCAGGAGGGAATCCAGAGCCTAGTGCTGGGAATGGAGGGCACTAACTGGGCACTTATGTTAGTCAAATTGAAACCTAAATACATTGTATTATTCTTCATACTAATGGAATACTCTGTTTGCCTCTGTAGAAAATGCATGCAAGTGTAAATGTTTCAAAGAAGCAGTTTGTGGGCCCTAGTGATAGCACAGTGGAGAGGACACTTGCTTTGTATGAAGTAGAAAGCTGGATCCATCCCCTACACATCATCGCCCCCAGCACCCCATTAAGACTCATCCCTGAGTACTGCTTGATATGCCCCCTCACAAAATTAATACAGTGCGGGGCTGGAGCAATAGTTCAGCGGGTAGGGCATTTCCCTGCATGCGGCCAACCCGGGTTCGATTCCCAGCATCCCATATGGTCCCCTGAGCACCACCAGGGGTGATTCCTGAGTGCAGAGCCAGGAATAACCCCTGTGCATCGCCAGGTGTGACCCATAAAGCAAAAAAAAAAAATTAATACAGTGCTAGAGCGATAGCACAGCAGGCAGTGTGTTTGCTTGCATGCAGTCAAGCTGGGTTCAATTTCTCGTCCTGCATGGCAGAGCCTTACAAGCTACCCGTAGCATATTCTATATGCCAGAAACAGTAACAACAAGTCTCACAATGGAGACGTTATTAGTTCCTGCTCCAACAAATCGATGAACAACGTGATGACACTGCTACTATAAGAAACATCAAATTATAGCAGAAAAATAGATCAACATATCCTAAAAAAGAGAAATTCTCCTGCACAACCACTGTACAATTCTTTTTGACTACCAGTTCAAATTTTGAAGAATTTAATTTTTGTATCATAATAGCACAATGGGTAAAGCGTTTGCCTTGTACGCAGCCGATCTCTGTTAGGTTCCTCTGTTGCTCACGGAGAGCCCGATAAGCTACCGAGAATATCTGCTTGCATGGCAGAGCCTGTCATGCTGACCGTGGTGTATTTGATATGCAAAAAAATAGTAACAAGTCTCACAATGGAGATATTACTGGTGACCTCTTGAGAAAATAAATGAAAAACAGAATGACAGCGCTACAATTCACGCACTCAGGGGTTACTCCTATCTTTGCACACAGGAATTATTTTTTTAAAACTTTTTATTAAATCACCATGTGGAAAGTTACAAAGTTCTCAGGTTTATATGTCAGTTATACAATATTCAAACACCCATCCCTTCACCAGTGCCCATATTCCACCACCAGAAACCCCAGTATACCCCCCGCCCCCACCCCCTACCCCCTACTGTATAACTAATGAATTTCACTTCATTTTTTCTTTACCTTGATTACATTCCATAATTCAACACAAAACTCACTATAGTTGTTGGAGTTTCCAACCAAGAGAGACAGACCTACTACATTTGATAATTAGTTTTTCATTGCTGGAAATGAAGAGATATGTAGCCCCACTGCTACAAGTACATAACTCTCTCTCTTTTTTTTTTCCTTTTTCCTTTTCCCTTTTTTTTTCTTTTTCCCCCTCATCCTCCTTCCCGCGCCTCATAGTATGGTGTACACCACGCCGCATCGGACAGCGTGGGGCTTTTACTTAGTTCACAGTCCAGAGAGGTGGCTGCTACATTAAAAACCCTCAATATTTCAACAAAAACTTACTGTTATTATTTGGAGTTTCCCCCCCAAGTCAGACCTGTCCAAAAGGAACCGTTTCACATTGCTGACAATTATAAACGTTAAGTCGCGGGGACATCCGCACGGTTTTGGATTTCTGTATAAAGTCCAGGGAAAATTCTGCCAGAAATTACATAGCCCAACTCACAGTTCCAGTGCATTGCTGTAAGAAGTCTCTGAATTCAAAGTCTTTAGACGCAAGTCGATTTGCGCTCAGCGGTTCCGTATTTATCTGGGCCGAGGGCGTGCTGCTTACGCGCCCCCTTCCCATGAGTTCCTGGGAGCCCCAAAAGTAAAAACCGAATACCAACACAGGAATTATTTCTGGCAGTGCTTCTGGGACCATCTGGGATGCTGGGGATCGAACCTCCATTTGCCGCATGCAAGGCGAACACTTTTTCCTTTGCACTATCGAGCAAATTGATATACCACTGGACCACAGTGCTATAGTGCAATTCACTCACTGCTAAACTACTAAATGACTACTCATTACAGAGCAGGGAAGGGAACTTCTGTTCATATGGCTGATCCATTTTAGAGCCCAGTTAAATTCAGTTCATAGTCGAACTTGAGCACTGTTTGATGAGTTGCTGAGCACAGAGCTAAGAGCAGCTTCTGAACACTAATAGCTATGAGCACACACAGACACATATAAAGGAATATTGATTAAACATATAATACTTTAAAATACACCAATTCCTAAGCCTGATTCTGGGTCATCCACAAAATTAGTTTAACTAATTCTGGGCATGTGATTCACTTAGTTTCTAGCTCACTCCTGTAACTGAATACATGAACAGTTGGACCTACTCCAGCAATTGAAAGTTTAGTGCAATATACACAAAAATCTGGACAGTCAAGCTGGGAGGTGCTGACCCAGGATCCATGGTTAGAACCCCAGATGGTTCCCGAGTCCATTGTGGAGTGATCCCTGAGCAGTCAGGGAAAAGTGCTCGGCACTACAGAATGTGCCCCCCAAAACGGATCAATGAAAGGAAGACATTATGATATCTGGATAGTAACGCCCACTGATTTCTGAGCATTTTTTTTTTGTGGTTTTGGTTGGAGGTCAGGTTTGGGGCGCTTACTTGTAAGTATTTGCAAAGTAATCTTTATGAATTTTATTCCCTTTGTGAGAACATAAAAACTTTGGCTTTATACTCTGTCTATTCGGTAGTTGGCGACCCCACAGATTTCCTGCTGACTTGATCCAAGACGAAAAACGGGAAAAAAAAAATCAGCTTTCCTGACCAGAAGTACCTGGCCCTTTAAAACTCCGGCCGGAAGTGTGGGTGACGTCACAGAATCCCTTTCTGAGCTGGGCGGAATTTCCGGTAGGCCGCCATTGTCGGAGCTGGAGGAGTGGTTTGGACAGGAAGGGCTTACCCGTGGCGAACAGGGGATCACCGGGGGGTCGCTCACTGCCATGGCCTGGGGGGGGCGACCCCAACCGGGTGGCCCCGCGTTCTGCCAAGGTTCGGTCCCGTTCGTTCCTGCCCTTTAGGGAGACGAGGGGGTTTCTGAGGGAACTTACTTCAGAGCTGCTGGAGGGGCGCGAGTCCCCGGGAGGCCTTACCACGCCCGGCGTGGTTCTGGCGACTCCAGCTCTGCACTCGGGATCCTCCGGGGGTTGGGGGACCCGAGGGGTGTCAGACAATTCCCAGCCCTCCCCGCTGCCCTGTCGCTCAGGCCCCAAGAAAGAGAGAGAGAGAGAAGGGAGCCTCAATTTCCCGCAGGTCGGCGGGCATGCGCGGCCGCCTCCTCATTGGTTCCTGCAGGGACACAAGGAGTCCCTGTGGGTCACGGGCTGGGGCTTGGGGTCATCGGGAATGTTCCTGGGCATGTCCTTTGTGGGCCACTTCTGTCATTGGGATGATTATGGAGTCGGGGCCGAAGGGTCGGTTCCCCCGGAAAGGGGGGACGCAAGTCGCTCTTTTAATTAAAAACAAAGTTTTGTTTCATAATATTTGACCAACATCCTGCAGCGTTCAGGGTCCCTCCTGGCTCTGCACCAGACGACTCTCCTGACGGGACTCAGGGTCCTGTGGAATGTCAGGCTCAGTCCTGTTAGCCCCGTGCACGGCAGCTCGTCTCCCAGTGCACTGCCCTCTGCACTGGCCGGGGACTCAGGAATGTGTTGCTGACCGTTTGATTTTCCCGGGTTCCCTGCGCCTGCGGTAGGATTTTGGGATCCTGGGAGATGCGGGGCTGTAAGAGACCCTGGTGGATGCGGGTAAAGCATCCGGCTGTGTTGGACCAGAGGGGTCCGTGCAACCAAGTGTAGCAGGTAATAGGCTGTCACTTCCAGGATGTACCCCTAGATGTACCATAATGCAATCTAGGATGACCATTGGGCACCACATCCACTTTGTGTTGTTTAGTGGGGGCTTTTCCAGGGTGCGGGGGTCAAGAGTGCTCTGGGGTCTGTTGGATGCAGAGGTTTGTCTGGTGTCAGCAAGGCAAGCATCGTAACAGTTTTACTGTCTGTTTGAACAGGAGTTTCTGCTTCTTCACATCAAGTTTCAAGCCCTGCTGAGACCCCTGGCTATAGGTGAGGAGGGTGTGTGTGTGTATGTGTAGAAAGTAGAGCGTGTAAAGGGTGTGTGTGTGTGTGTGCACGCACACGCGTGCACATTTAGAAAATTGGTTTTCGGAGGAGAGGGCCTGGAGGGTGCCCCTCACCCCCAACCTTGATAGGGCCACATTTTGGCATTGGTTGCAGGGGGGTGCAGCCCAGATACCAGCCTAAAAGTGGCGCTGATGTGCATGAGTGCCTGTCCTTGGAATCTACCCCTGGCTGGGCCTGTGAGAACCTTCTGTGGATCCCAGGGAGGAGTCCCCAGGCTAAGGCAGGGATGAGTTTTCTGTCTTGTAGCCAAGCCCAGAGCTTGTGTTGTGAAAGGCAGCACAGATTCCAACCCATTTTGCTCGTACTGGGGAGACAGAAGCATCAGGCAGTGCCCTTCAGGCAGGTCTGTGAGCTGGTGCCTGAGGGTTTGTCTGGTCAGAGCTGGTGGTTGTGCTCCTGTCCAGTGTTCACAACTGACTTCTTCGGGTCTCTGATCCTCGGGAAAACCAGAGGCAGGAGAAGATGATGACATGCCATCAGACACACCGTCCCCAGGTAGGAGGAGAGTGACTGTGGAATGAACTGGGTCAGCATGTATATGGCAGGTGTTCTACTCTATCTGGCCTGTAACTTCATTTGTTATTATTTGTTTTCAGTTTTGATTGTGTTAGGTGCCTACATCCAGCAGTGCTCAGGGATACCCCTGGCTGTGTATTCAGAAATTTCTTATGCCAGTGCTCCTGGCCCAAAGGTTGGTAGGGAACAAACCTCTCTCTTTGTGTCATCAGGTGCCCGCCCTGCTGGACTATTGCTCTAAACATTAGTTCATTTTGTTTTTAGGGTGTCATACCATCAGTTGCTGTTGTATTACAGTGCTTGGAGTCACTTACTGTTCTTTTTGGGTGGCTTCAGTATAACTCAATTTCAGACTGAAATTAAAAGTTGGGACTGCTGTGACTGATAACTACCAATTTGGGGCTTATCAGAAGTGCAGTTTCTGTTCAAGCTCTTTTAGGAATTAGCTTGATTTTGTTTGGCACACATGGGGTTGGCTTGTCACCAATATCTTTTCTCTATGGGGACAGGGGTTTCTGGGGTGATCTCCTGGCTTGAAGGAGGAGGCCCGAGGCCAGGGAGAAGAGGCATGTATCAGATGAGTGTCGGAGGACCCTCTGTGGCTTGGGCCCTGGGAAGTGTGCAGATGCCTGAATTCATGTAAGTCACGTTGCTGACCCTGTAGGCCTTGGGCTCCTGGATACAGGTGTCTGTGCCACGCTCACGATGCCCTTAATTTCTCGAACTGCTTTTCATAGAATGATCCTGTTCTTTCCTTTCTTGGCTTTGTTGTCATTTTTCCTTATCTGTCAGATATGTAGAATATTCATGGGATTCACAGCCATTGGCCGTCTGTCTGTACTTCACCGGTCTGTTGTACAGCCTGCATTGATGGTGTGCCCTTTAAGGGGAACCTGGTGACCACTCTTCTCTCTGTGTCATGCTTATTTTTGCCCTCAGATCATTAGCATGTTTTGTCAGTATATTAAATTTATTTTTGGCTTTGGGGCTTGTAATTTTCAGTGTTTATTCCTGGCAGTTTTCATAGATTACTTTAGGTGGTACTCAGGGAACAGACCCTAAAGCTTCATGTGCGGGAAGTGCCCTCTCTGCTATTCTATCTAATCCACTAAGAAATATCTTTTGTGGGTCTGGAGTGATAATACAGCAGGTAGGGCGCTTGCCTTGCACGCAGCCAAACCAGGTTCAATTCCCAGCATCCCATATAGTCCCCTGAGCACCGCCAGGAGCAATTCCTAAGTGCAGACCCTGGAGTAACTCCTGTGAATCGCCAGGTGTGACCCAAAAAGCAAAAAAAATAAGAAGTATAAAAGAAGTGTCTTTTGTTTTACTGTTTACATAGTGAATGCATGAGCCTATGAAAAAAATGCTGATTTGAGACGAAGAGCTAATACAGCAGGAAGAGTAGTTGCCTTGCACATGGCAGACACAGGTTGAAACACTGACATCTCATATGTTCCCAGGTATCACCAGGTCCGGTTAAAAAAACAAAACCCAAAACGCTTCTTCATGGATTCGAAAGCTGCTCCCAGCATTCCCCACAATGAATGTCATTCAAATACTTTTCCATTACTGATTTTATTATTTATTCTTGTTGGGTAACACCAAGCAATGCTCAAGTTACTTCTGGATCATTCACTCAGGAAATACTGCTGGCAGTGCTTGGGGAAGTATATGGGATTCTGAGAATCGAACATGTGTTTGTCTTGTGCAAGACAAATGCCCTAACCACAGTGCTAACACTCCATCCGCCACGTTACTATCTCTTCCATTCTGTTTTATGTTTGATTTCAGAAAGGAATTCGCAGTTTCAGGGGTTTTCACTGCAACAATTTGATTTGGGAATTGAGTCACCAAAAATGAGGGAGTTGGTAAGATCCGCATGTTGAATATAAGTATTATGTTGGCAGGATAGTTCCTTGGAACAAGAATGTAACTTGAAAGTAGATGTCTGGCCACTGCAGGGTGGAACTTTGTAGCCTACTGCTGTGAGTATAGGGTCCCTAGTCTTACTGGGTGCTAAAATCATTCCTTTTAAAATCTAAGGATATTATTTTTGTTGTTATTATTACTATTTATTATTATTATTATTTCTTGCTTTTTCATTCACTCACGGTACTGCTGATTAGTTACTTAAGACTCAGCACTCAGGACTAATTCTGGGAAGTGCTGAGGGCACCATCTGGGATAACAGATTTAAAACTGGGTCCACCGGATGCTGTGGAAATGCACTCCCCACTGTTCTTGCATTCTTACCTCAATTCCTTTACTTTTGAAGAAATACTGTGATTTTTCACTGGAGTGAAGGTAGGAACGAGAGTTCATTGTTCAATTGAACTGGTTTGTTGTCAGGAGTGATAGAGTATTGGCAGACTTACCTTCCACAGGATGGAAACCTGGGCTCCATTCCCAGCACTGTTCCCTGGGACCCACCATCAATGATTCCTGGCACCGCTTGGTGTGGTCCACCTCAAAATAAATACAAACTTCAAATCAAAAAAGAACGAAAAACCTCATGATCCTGGAGAGGATTCGTTTGTGGTGAAATGTTTTCTGTGGTCCCCATGGTCCATCTTGCTGTGTAGGGTTGAAGCTATGCCTTAACACATGGATCAGGGGTTCCACACTGTGCTACAATCAAACCCAGACTAAGGTGTATTTTATTTTCTTGGAAACTACTTCGTTGGCATTCTGCAGACAGTCTTATGTCCATTTTATGTATATGTTGATTGAGTTGAAGAAAATTAAATAAATTAATGATTGTGCAGCCTTCAGTTAAGTGCAGCCACTTTTTGGAAACATTCGGTCATCCCATATCCACCTGTCAGAATTTGCATACCAAGTGGTGGAAATGTTGGCCTCAGTTTCTTTTGACATGGAGACTTTGAAGGAATGGAGCAGACATTGAAATCCTCCTCTGCATTGTACAGGAAAGCAGCCAGCCCCAGTGGAATGTCTCTGATCCTGCACTCTGTTACAATGTTTCAGAGTCACCAACCTGCCTTCTGCCCAATGGGGACGTTGAGACAGACCTAATGTCTTCTGAGGGAGATCAGAGTGCAGAGAGTGACCTACTGTGAAGAAGCTTTCCTCTGGGAAAAGCTCCTCACAGTCTATTCTCCTCAGTTTCTGGACACAAACGCCTCAAAGTCAGCAGCCCCAGGACTGTGGGAGAGGAGCACCATTTATAGTGAGCCCATATGCTGACATTCGCATAAGGAAAGTCACCATGGACTGACCCCGACCAAGAATAATGTTCCCTTAGAAACCCTCAGTAGAAGAATCCCAGGATTGTTACCAGGGAGAATAAACTTTGAGTCAGTTATCATCGCAGTGTGTCAGTGTAAGGATTCCAAACTGGAGAGAAACCGTTTATGTATATGGACTGGATTAGCTTTCACTTCCCTCTCAAAACGTATTATACATCAGAGAGTTCACACTGCAGAGAAACCTCATGCATGTGAGCAATGTGGAGAGGCCATTACCTTGTCCTCACAACTTAGTGTCCTCAGGGAAATTCATACAGGAATGAAAACTTACTCATGTGAGGGCTGGGGGAAGGCCAAAACTTGCTCCTCTGATCTTTTTCATCACAGAAAGAGTCATTCTGGAGAGAAACCATATTCATGTCAGGACTGTAGAAAGGTCGTTGCTTATCACTCAATCCTTTCTTTGCACAAGGATAATTACACTGGAGAGAAACAGTGATTCTTTAACACATGTGGAAAGGCCTTCACTTGATTGGCAACCCTTAATAGGCACATGAATATTCATACTGGAGAGAAGCCTTATACATGTCAGGAGTGGGGGAAGACCTTTAGCTGATCCTCAGTGCTTAATGTACATATGAGAATTCACACTGGCGAGAAATCTTATAAATGTCAGGCATGTGGAAAGGCCTTTACTGATTTATCAACCCTTAATAGACATATGAAAACTCATACTGGAGAGAAGCCTTTTTTATGTCAGGGGTGTGGGAAGACCTTTAGCAGATCCACGTATCTTACTGTAAATAGTAAAAATCCCAGCCTTATGTATGTCAGGAGTGTGGGAAGGCCTTCAGCATGTCCTTCTATCTTACGGTACATAGGATAATTCACACTGGAGAGAAGCCTCATAATTGTAAAGTTTGTGGAAGGGCCTTCACTCAGCAGTCTGTCTTTACTAAGCATATGAGAAGTCATATTGAGAGATGCCTTATTAGTGTCAGGAATATGGGAAGGACTTTAGCTCATCCTCAGTCGTCACTGTACATAGGAGAACTCATTTGGGAGAGAAGCCTTTTGTATGCCAGGAGTGTGGGTAGACCTTTCTCAAATACTCAGAGCTGACTAGACATAACAGAATGCACAGTGTTGAGAAACCTTAGAAATGTAAGCCATGTAGGAAGGCCTTCATTTGATCATATGCCCTTAAAACATATATGGCTACTCACAGTGCAGAGAAGCCTTATGTATGTCAGGAGGCTGGGAAGGCCTGAAATACATAAGGCATAATACAGTGGTAGTATAGCCTTAGTACTTATGTATTCTCATAGCAGAATTCACACTTGAGAGAAACCATAATAATGTAAGGACTGTGAGTCAGCTTTCATCAGCACAAGCGATTTCATACTAGAGAGAAATTGAATGTAGGAAATGTGGAAAGCGTATTATTTCTCTTCCCTTGGTAGTCATAGGAACTTTAATGAGAGAAGCTGTATGTTTCCCTTTTTTCCCCTGTTTTTAGAAATTTAGTTCTGGGGTTCTGTGAGTAATTTTGGGTGGGTGTATGTTGTGCAACCTGGAGAAATTGGATATCCCCCACAAATTTTGCAGGGATGTGATTCGGATCTAGTAGAGTCATGGCTGTGAAATTATTTTGCAAGTTATAAAGTGAGAGCCTGGCAAGCTACCCGTGGCATACTTGATATGCCAAAAATAGTAACAATGACTGTCCTCATTCCGCTGACCCTGAGAGAGCCCTCAGTATGCCATCATCCTACACTGACATGCGACAGGGATGAATGCAGATGTTACTGGCACCCGCTCTAGCAAATTGATGAACAACAGGATGACAGTGATACAGTGAGTTTATATGACAGTGATACAGTGAGTTTATAAAGTGCCATTTGAATATTAGGCTTTGGATGTGGCATATAAAAATAAGGCATTATTTCTGGCTTTAAATTTGATTTTAAAGTTGGCTTATTAGTATAAAGTAGCACATTATGGTAACGTAATATGGGGGAGAAATAAAGTATTAATAAAGTTCTGGGGAAAGGGTTCTGATAACTGTTAGGTCATAGAAAACAATAAGATTTGCAGTGTATTTGGGTCTTTTGTATTCAGGATAATTAAGTGGATAATCCCCTCTGGTCACTTTGTCTTGTGACGTCTTCTTGCTGTGTGCTGGCCTCCTCTTACCACTTCATCAGTCCTATCTTCACCTCTAGGCAGTGACCTTCACAGTGCAGCAATTTTTTCATTCTTTATTAGTGGGCTTATATGTTGGTTCTGTCATTATATTAGACTGTGTGAAATCATCATTTTGGTTGGTTAAAAAAGTCATTTCAGCTTGCTCAGACTAATAATATAGGTACTCGATAAAGTGTTGCTAATTCTCTCATTGGATCAATAAACCAAGCAGGGTATTTTGATTTATAGCGCATTGGATCATGGGTTCTTATCATTATTTTCTGCTTTGAATCTTTTATCAGAATAAGAGTTTTTGGTGTTTAAAATGCATATCTACAAATAATTCCAATTGTACTGAAATATTGTTATCAAAATGAAAAGAATCCAAACTTGTCACATAGTAATGTGTGCTTTTAAAATTAATACATTAAACAGCACGATCATTGAATTAAAACTTGGGAATAGTTATTTTGTTTTTTTAATGATAGCTGCTTGAAACTCTTTTTGCACTGTGCACAGGAGATGATCAGTATGAGTGGCCTCTGATGATCACTTAGAAATATGAAATGCTGAGTAAGAGCTGTCTGGACCAGATGCTAGCCTTTGCTAGCTGAATGAGACTGGGGAGAGTTACCAGATCCTCATTTAGAGAGGAAGGCTGTGTGCAGAGGTGATCTAAGTGGCAAATTTAAGATACTTGAAACTTAAAAACGGTGATAAATGTGAGTGATGTCAGTAACGACTCTCTAATATGAGTAAAAATATTGTGATATGATGTAAAGTCAAGGTAGAGATAATGCTAATACTATTGTTGTGATTTATTGCCTCTCTTCTTTTTTGGAGGGGTCACATGGCGATGCACAGGGTTTACGCCTGGCTTTACACTCAGAAATGACTCCTGGTGGTACTTAGGGGACCATATGGAATGCCCGGGATAAAACCAAGGTCAGGGGCCGGAGCGATAGCACAGCGGGTTTGGCGTTTGCCTTGCACGCGGCCGACCCGGATTCAATCCTCGGCATCCCATATGGTCCCCCAAGCACCGCCAGGAGTAATTCCTGAGTGCAAACCCAGGAGTAACCCCTGAGCATCGCTGGGTGTGACCCAAAAAGAAAAAAAAAAAGAAAACCAAGGTCATTTGCATGCAAGTCAAATGCCCTACCCGCTGTACTATTGCTTTGTCCCAAGGTAGTCTTGTTCATATCTAGGGCAGTAGTCTTACATTTCATAGACTTTGGACGTTAGAGGGCCGTAAATCATCTTACAAATGTTGCAAACATGTCTACAATTGTGGAAGTCTGTTAAGCTTGATCCATTCCCTTGGCAGTATTAAAGTATTAAGGCCTTATAGTCCTAGACCTGAGGGCTAGAATCTGTCCAGTCAGTCCTTGTTTGCCTACCAGTATTTAAGAAATTTTACAGACTCTTTTCATATCATTTTGCTTGGAGATTCCAAATATAAATTTACATGTAGATGTGGAACCATTTTTCTGTGTGTGTAGAGGTGCACAGCTGGAGATGCTCAGGAGTTACTCCTGGCTCTGCACTAAAGAACTACTTCTAGCAGTGAATGGGGGACTGTGGGATGCTGGGGATCAAACTTTGGTTGGCTGTGGACAAGACAAGGTCCTACCTAGTGAACTATATTTTCAGCCCCAGACATGGAAACTTTTATAAGAGAATTTCACTGAAGTTTTCTGTAGTTACTAAAAAAATAAAATTTAAAAAGGACTTTGTGAAAATGAATCACGAAACTGACTGTGTCTGTTAAAAAAGTGTGCTAGTGTTTACATGGGAAGATCATGTGCAAACGATACAGTGAGTACTCCAGTGGTTCAGAGAAAGAAGGCCGCCATGTGGATGGGATGGCAGGGCGAGCTGGGCCTTGGAGAGGAGTTCAGTGGATAGACACGAGTGCGGGAGAAGGCATTTGCAGCAGGGAGGAGGTGTAGGAACTTTGGGTTTGCTCCTGGGAGTATATGTTCCTTAAGAGAGTGCTGCTTGAGTGTGGAGATGTGCTACGGCGGATAAGGTACTTGCCTTGCAAGGGACCGGCCTGAGTTCAATACCATGCACACATATGGTCCCTGGAGCCCCACCAGGAGTGGTTTGTGAGCACAGAGCCAGGAGTATGCTCAGAGTGCTGTTGACCGTAGCCTAAAAACAAGCAAACCAAAACAATAGAAAAGAGATTGCTTCTTATTTTGTTTTGGCTTTTTCTGTCACTCATATCTCTACACTCATGAATTACTAATGGCGTTACTTGTGGCATCACATGGGATGCAAGGATCAAACCCGGACTGGTAACGTGCATGGCAAACACCTTATCCACTGTTCTATCACTCTGACCTAAGAGATTGCTTGTTAAGCTCCCAAACATGCATAGAGTTTCAATAAATAGAATCAGAAAAATGGTCAACTTTGGTAACTAATCATCAGTGCAAATACTTTGTTCTTTCGTGCCTGTAAAATAATTATTTTTCTAATGTATACTTATTTTTGCCTTCCTCCACCACTCTCAGAGAGCCCAGCAAGTCACCGAGCTTATTTCGCCCGAATGGGAGAGCTGGGCAAGCTACCTGTTGCATATTCAATATGCCAAAAACGGTAACAACAAATCTCACAATGGAGATGTTACTGGTGCCCACTGAGCAAATCGATGAACAATGGGATGACAGTGCTACAGTGCTGTTTCTTTTTTGCACTTCGGTTATGTCAGGGGACTGTTCGGAATTCTGAGGTGTGAACCCAGATTTCCCGCATGCAAGGCAAGTGCCCAGCCCACTGTGCTACCCCTCTTGCCCCATCCTCTGGATTGGAAATTGTGTTTCTGAAACTGCCTCTTGTGGTTTTCCTTGTAGGCAAGAGCCCAGTGTTTGGGCTTATTCCAAAGACTGTGTTCTTCCAGCCTTTTCCCCTTTCCAGTGTCTGTCCAGCTCTCTGAGCTGCTGCTAGGCCAGTTCCTCTCTGCATCTCCAGGGCTGGCTTCGAAGTCACTGCCCTCACCCCCATCTTGATTAATTCCCCAGCGTCAGGTGCCTTGTACCTACCTGCCTGTTTTACCTCCAATCAACCCACCTGCGTTTTTCCTGAGGGACTGTGATAACATTGGTTCAATGTTTGACTGACCAGTATAGGATCAGGGGTCTTCTCCTTCCCTCCCAGCTCCCCATTCTGTGGCCCACCACTCCATCAGCTCCCTCTCCACTCCTTTATTTAGCCCGTTCCCGTTGCACCACCAGTTCTTGAAGCTGGGTTCTCTAAATCTGGGCCATGGCGCTTTAAGGCCCCTAGTAGAAGTGGAAGTGATGTCACAGAGGGCCCTTCAGGAATCCTTTCTATTCTAGCTGTGGTCGCCTGGCTCGGATCTCCATTAGTCCTGTGGGTGGAGGAGGAATTGGCGCCTGGCGGCAGGGCGGCTGTGAAGGCAGATTTTGTGGGAGGAGTGGAGCGGCCTCCCGCCTGTGCCCCGCACCTCTGTGTCTCTGCAATGTGAAGAGGGGGGCGCCAGCTTGGGGGTCGTGGTCGCGCTTGTTTTTCACTTGCTCCAGATATCTACGTGGTTTCTGAGGTGTGACAAACGCTTTCGGGGATCGAGAGGCTTTGGCGGTGTAGTGGGGGCTGTGCCGGGTGCAGGGGTCGCCGTTGTGAGCGAGTGATCATGTGGGCTCCCCTTGGCCAGGATTCCCTCCAGCTCTGGAACGGGTCTGAGGCAGGTGGGTGTGGGGCAGCGGGGCCTGCAGAGGCCGGGCTTAGCCCTCCTGAACCGGCCAGCACTGGACTGTGCTCTGCCTTGTTCGGAGCCCTTGGCCCTGGCATCACGAGTGTAGAACCTTCAGATTCACTTTCTTGGGCAGGGCCATCTGCAGCAGGAGACCCAGTTTTCCTCAGTCCTTTGACTGCTGTGGTGGGGCGGGGCCACCTGTGTCGTGGTCCTTCTAGGGGGAGGGGTTTACCAGTGAAACTTTTTCTTTATTCTTTTGCTTGGGCTTGTGTACCATATTAGTAGATGCTCACTGTTTACATTTGGCTCTGCACTCGGTAATTCGGCTGATGGTACTTGGGTTCTACATGGGATGCTGGGGATTGCTCTCAGTTGGCTGCATGCAAGGCAAATTCCCTACCTGCTTGACTGTCTCTCCTCCCAACTTTTGTGTTTTTTCCCCTTAGGTCAAGAATTTCTGCTTTCTAAGATTTAGTTGCAAAGCATCCCACACAAGTATTCCCTCCCTGACCAGACTACCCCCAGCTATTGTGGTCAGTAATGGGGCTAAAGTTTTGGGGTTTCTTTAAAGAGAAATAGTTGATTTCCAGGGTTGTTGGTGGTATTGGGGAAGCTTTGCTCAGGGTCAATCCTGATGTGGTAGAAATAATTCACTTAGAAAGTTCCAGAGCAAGTACAGCAAGTAGGGTGCTTGCCTTGCAATCAGCCAACCCAGGTTCAATTTACATCTGGTATTCCATATTGTCCTTAGCCGCACTAGGGCTAGCCCTGATTCCAGAGCTGCAATAACCCCTGAGCACTGCCTGTTGCCCTCCAAAATCGAAACACATGCACACACACATAAATACCCAGAGGATGTGAGAGCAATGAAAGAACAGTAGTAGAATTCAAGAGAAAATATATATTTTTGTAGTGTAGAAAAAAAAAACAGAAAAGAGGGCTTACGGACCCACTTTAAATGAGTCACTCCAGAATTTCTCTTTACACATGGGTGTTGGATATTAACCCTAAGGGCTTTAGGCTTGATTGTGAATTGCCAGTTTTCTTCTCTCATAGAAGGTTATAGTGCTCTTATGAGCTCTCCTAGTCCCCCGAGTTTATCTTTCACTGGTAAAGTCAAACCTTCTGGTGACTCCAGACTTTGCATCTATAGTCATTTATTTGTATTTCTCTTTCCCCTATAACTGATATTATCTATATTCTATTACTACAGAGCAATATTCTTTGTTGTAAAAGAAAAAAGTTAATGCTAAGCACTTGCTTTTTGAGGGTTAGTTGACTTTAGAATATTTACTCCTGAGCATCTGTCATAATTACTTGACTCAGGCTTCAGTTGCCATAGTTCCTAACCCCAGAGAACTGGATCCCACCAAGAATCTCTGGATGGACCTGGGGCAATCATCAAAGCTATTTTGGCTTCAATGCAGGACAGTCTAGAAATCATAACGCATGGATTTTTTTTTCCAAGCTATCATGACTTAAAAGACCAGACCCTATTTGGTAGGGGAAGCTATACTAGCCTGAGCACTCCATGTAGAATTTATGGTAAAAGCACAGCCAGCTTTTAACCTTGCCTCCTGGATCCCAGAAAAGTAAGTTTTGGAATGTTTCTTACTGTGTGTATCCAGATAAATACAAATATTAATAAGAAGTCAACTTAATTGTTAAATATGTACAAGTAGGTAAAGAGCAAAGAAACACAAATGCTTGTAGCCCTTGAGCGAATTTCTCAGTCTAGTCTCAGAACATTTTCATGAGTTAATTCCTCCAAATGAGTTGCCTTTGTTGAAACACTTGACCCTTTTAAACGATAAATCACAATACATGCAGGCCTGTCCCTCAACACCTCTCAGATGTTCTATAACTATGCTATTTGGCTCGTAATTAAAAAAATCACTATGCACTGCCCATTGACCATCAGTTGTTGTCGTCCCCATATCTTGGTTTCTCTGGCAAGAGAGAACATCAAACATTTCGTATTATAGGACCTAATCTCCTCACTAATCTTCCCATCTGGCGACCCGGGGAGGGCGCCTCAGAATTCACACTTGAGTATTTTTTGTTGTTGTTGTTGCTTTGTTTCATTAGAGTTACCTTTTGAAATTGCAATATTTTTGGTAAATGTCCTGAATTATCCGTGGTTTGAGCTTGTGATATTTGGGGCATCTCCTCCTCCAGCTCTGTGATGGGGCAGTGAGGCCTGGGTGCAGAGCACAGTATTGGGCTCTGCGGGTCTTGTGGTGACGGACCTGCTGTTGGCAGAAGTCTTGACCATCCCAACCTTCTCAACCAGGGGTTGAAACGGACCCTCTCTTGAAGCTTTTGGTGTAGATATGCATATGTAAATTGCCAGGTCTCTTTAAGGGGCAGCTCCTCAGCCCCCAGTGGCGAGGGACCCTGTTGAAGTTTGTCTCTTTCATTGGCAGCCGCCATTAGGAATCCTGGGTCCCTGGTCCTAGCATGTGGCTGGGGGTTTTAAATTAATATTTACTTTTCTGACTGTTTTAGTTGTTTTTTGTGGGGGGTGGTTGGGCACCCCTATAATTCCCCAGAGGTCACTCCAGGCTCTATTTTCAGAAAATGTCTCCGTCAGTGATCATGTTTTAACATGGGATGCCAGGATTGATTGTTTTCACTAAGGGAATCACTGTATTCTGTTAACTGTCTCTCCTGCCCCACTTTGGTGTCTTTTTCCTGATAAAAAATGTCTGCTCTCTTAAAGTAAGTTCAAAAAGCATCCCTCAATTTTTCAGCAGCATACTGACCCTGACCAGGCGGCCCAGGCTGTTGGGGTGAACGTTGCGTGTAAAGGGGTTATTTTCTAAAGCAAGGGCTTATTTTTTATTTAATAAGGTAGTTTACTATATTTGATTACTCTTAATATTCAAACACCAATCCCGGGTAGTTGGTTTTTTTGAGGAGGAGGAGATATTTATTTAGGTATCACTCCTATTGTGTTGGAAAGAAATTTATTTAGACGGGGCCTGAGAATTAGTACAGTGGGGAGGTCTCTTACTTTGCATGCGGCCAACGCAGGCTCAGTCCCTGGAATTCCAAACGGTCCCCCAAGCCACAACAGGAGTGGTTCCTGATTGCCAAGTTCAAATAAGCCCTGAACACTGCCTGTTGTGACCCAAACCTCGAAACACGCTCACACACGCTCATACACAATCATGATAATTGTGTGAGCAGAACGAGAATAAAGTTTTGTTCATGCTGAGTCCCTGTGGTTGCCCCCACGCAGAGCCACTTTGGGGGCTGTGGTTCCTTTGGGCAGCCCTGAAGCTCAGGGGTGCTTAATCATAGAGGTCCTGGCCTAGGAGGCAATCCCTGGCTGGGCCCATAAGGACCTTCCTTGGGACCCAGGGAGGAGTCCCAGATCTCAGGGCTGCAATATCCTCCATTTTCCACCGAGCCCATCACTCCTCTCCTGACAGAAAGCCCGAATTCTACCCTACTTTGCATCCCCAAGAGAGGAAGGAGCTTCTGACAGTGTCTTCCCGAGGTGGGGCTTGACCTGGTACCACAGAGTGCCTGCCATCAGGACATCTCTGGGTCCAAGCAGGAACTTTCCAGGTCAGGGCTAGAGGTTTGTCTTGTCTCTGCTCACCACTCTGATTTCTCCAGGGTCTCTGTTTTGGAGGCTGATGCTGATCCTTGGGAATAACAAGCAGGATAAGACCATGCTGAGGCATGATCCTGGAGGTGGTTTGAATGTAATCTCAGTTAACTTTGTTCTTTTCATGAAAACAAAGACTTTGCTTCATATGCCTCTGTACAGTCACTAACTCTCTATTTATCGTGTACCTGGTGACCCCCAGACATCCTGGTCACTTGACTGAAGGCAAGAAACAGAAAAAAATTTACAATCCATACCAGAATTGTGTGGTCAGGAGTCTTTGGAGCCTGGCCCTTTAAGGCCATTAGCGGAGATGCAGTGACGTCAGATGTTTGCATTTCATTCATACAGTGATTTTTCCCCCATCCCTCCACCAGTGGCAGAATGTTTTCTTGACAGTGAACACGACTTCCAGCAGCAAGCAGTTTATATAGGGTTTGATTACATAAGCAATACATGTCTTACTGTTTCAGAAAGAAACCTAGCTAGTTATCACACAAAGGTGTTTTGGCAAGTGTATAGCATAACATTGGTCGGGCAATAGTTAAACATAAGTTTCCATTAATAGTTCTGGTTACATAAGCTACTCATTCTTTTAGGGTTAACAAAAGAAAATTCCTGGGGCATTTTGAGTAGGGACATAATGATTGTTTGAGCCCACTTGCTGGGCCTAGGAGATTTATCAGGTAGGTTCCAGTTTGCTAATTTCATTGCTGGGAAACCGAGACTGATTTTGTTGATTTCTGCCGCATTAACAGGGGTCAGATTGCCCTTCAACAGCAAAACGCTGTCAGGAGGAAAAGAAGGATTTGGAGTCTCTGAGAAAAATTATAGACTTTCACCATTAAGATTTCTTTTGGGGTAAGTGTAATCTTTCTCCTTCATTTTCTTACACAAAATTATTTCTCAAGGGAGTAAAATCATATAGTCTGTTGAAGCCTGGCCTGTAAGCTCTGAGCCCTGTCAGGTGTGGCCCCCAAACAAAGACAAAGTACAGAACTGACTCTTGAGAATATATGGCTGGATTCCTGTCCCTTCCCGAGGGACCAAGTTATTCAGGGTCTGAAGAGGCGCTACCTGAAAGAGCAAGGGCGAGAAAGAAGAGGGAGACCAAGCAAGGAGCTGTTGTCAAGGTCTCGTTTATTGAAGGCAGAAGCACAAAATATATAGGCTGTAGGGCAAGCTGGAACAAGGGTCCGGAGGGGGTCACCAGGGGTATTTGCAGAAGGGGGCTTGACGGGCTGGAGCATGATTTGTCTGTGCTTTTTTGTCCCCAGCACAGGATGTCTGTCTCTGTAACAGTTCAACTATTATCTTGTGATGCATATATTTTCATAATATCCTGGTGGCTAATCTTTGTTTTGGGAACTGCCAAGTTCTCTTTCCCAAGGTTTCTGCCCCCAAAAGATTCCAAACCTTTGCTGTTGGCAGACAACTTACTCTTTGCTTTATTTATTTGTGTAGGAAGGGGAGGCGATTTGGGATTACTGCCATACCCAGCAGTGCTCCTGGATTATGCCTTAGAGATTCAGGGTGTTATGTTGTGTCTGCCACATGCTCTGTGATTCTCAGGGATCACTTCTGTCTTAGTACTTGACATTGCACCAGCAGTGCATGGGGGATGAGATGGGAAAGTGGGGATCGCCCACCCTTCCCACCATCCCCAAGCCTGCTGTCCTGTTACTCCAGCCTGCTGCTGTGCTTCTTTATTTATTTTTTGTCCCACAGGGGAGGTGCTCACAATTTCATGGTTCTTTTCTCTTCATTCATCCTGATCAGCTTTAGGGGCTTATGGGATGTGCTGAATCCATATGCACCCTTGAATCTACAGTGACTCAGGTCCCAGTACCTGTGTTTCCCCTGTTTTGTCCTTCCCACTCTGGAGAGCCTTGCCTGCTCAGTCACACAGTCTCACATTCCCTTGATGCTGTGTGCACAGTTCTGGGCCTGTGCTGGTTCCAGGGAGCTGGAGAAAGGGTCTCTTGGGCCTGCAGAGGTCGTCAGGACCAAGACGCTTCCCTGCTTTGAGAGGGATTCAGGGCGGCCCTGAACCCTTAGTTCAGAATCCTATGGCACACTTGTCCTTGCACAGCTTTGAATCACTCACTGGACATTGAGTATCCTGTTCTCGTCCCTAGTGATCAAGGGCTGTAACATGCAAGGTGTATGTGTTTAGTGTTTTTGGCTTCAAACCAGCATCACATTTGTGGTCCTGCTTGGTTTGTTCTCAGATGTTCCTCTCTACAGTGCTCACTGGAACAGTGGTGCTGGGACTGAGCCTGGGTGTTTATGTGCAATACTCTCTGGAAACCTCTAGTATAGCACCCTCACATTCTGCCCAATCCAGCTGCCTTAGCGTGATCTCTGGGCCCATCCACCGGAGTTGCACATTTAATATTGTTTTTCCTGAGACTGTTGGCCCAGAGTCCCTCTATGGCCCGGGGGGATCCCGTTTTCACTACCTAGAGCTGGGTCGCGCAGTCCCTTACTACTGACACCCTGTGTACTGGACTCAGAACGTTCCCTGACGTGGCCGTAAGCTTCACCCCCAAAGAATGACGTGCCTCTGTGCCACCTCTCAGAGGAAGCTCTGCAGAGACATGATGCTGTAGACCTGCCAGCACCTGCAGGCTGTCACTGGGAGCCATATGGGGCCGTCTTGCCAGGATAGATCCACCGGGGCTCCTGTGAGTTCAGAAAGGACTGGGATTCCGATGGCCAGGATGTTTGACAGCTATGGAGACCACTATTTCTTTTGGTCCTCTCTGTTTTTGTTATTAGACCACAGCCATAGGTACTCAGGGGTTACTCTGGTTCTGTACTCAGGGAACAATTTTGCTGGACTTTGTGGTCCAATGGGATTCAGTTGGGGCTGGAGTGATAGCACAGTGGATAGGGCTTTTGCCTTGCATGCAGCCAACCCGGGTTTGAATCACAGCATCCCATATGGTCCCCCAAGCACTGCCAGGATTAATTCCGGGGTGTAGAGTCAGGAAGAACCACTGAGCATCACTGAATGTGACCAAAAAGCAAAAAAAATAAATAAATAAACCAAGTGGGATTCAGGGGATTGACTCGAGTTGGATACATTCAAGGCAAGCACCCTATGCCCCATACAGTTGCTCAGGTTCCTCTAAATAGTTCCCTCCTATTGCTGAATTACTATAGTTCTTGTGATATCCTTCACTTTAGTGTGTTCATTTTGGTTTTTGCTTGGGTTTTGATTCAGCGCTCGCATCCACTTTTCTCCTGGCTCTGTGCTGAAGGATCACTTCTGGCAGTTCTCAGGGGTCCATAGGGGTGCTATGGATTAACCTGTTCTGCAGCTTACGAGGCTAGTGCCTTGCCCACTATACTAGTGTGCCAGGCTTGCAACTTCATTTATTAATTTGTCGTTTTGCTTCTGTTTGTTTTGGGGGCTACACCTGGCAATACGCAGATGACTCCTGAGTATATGTTTGGGAATTTCTCCCTGCAGTGCTCCAGAACCATATGGATGCCAAGGATGAAATCCATATTTGTATATCAGATATGTGCCTGCCCCATTGTACTGTCATTCAGGTCACAAGTTTATTTTCTATTCTATTTTTCTTTTTTGGCATTTTGGGTCATACCTGGCTATGCTCAGTGATTGTTCCTGGCTCTGTACTTATGAATTACATGTGGCAGTGCTGAAGGCATCATATAGAATACCTGGGTTTTAACCCAGGTCAGACACATGCAAGGCAAACACCCTCCCTGCTGTACTGTAGCTCTGGGTCCAAGAAGTTCTTTTTTTTTTGGTCTCACCCCATAAGATACCACGCTACTTCAATGTGTGGGTTTACTTCTAATGATTCTTGGGATTCTTCAGATGCAGAGTAAAGCCTGATTACAGAGTAGTACTAAATATATCTCTGGGTAATATATCTCTGATAGACGCCAATCTGGGCATATAGAAAATGGAGATTTTTATGTTCACTTTTTTTGCTTTTTGGGTCACACCTGGCGATGCACAGGAGTCACTCCTGGCTCTTAACTCAGGAATTACCCATGGAGGTGCTCAGGGAACCATATGGGATGCTGGGATTTGAACCTGGGTCGGCTGTGTGCAAGACAAATGCCCTACCCACTGTACTATCATTCTACACTTGTTCATTCATTTTCTGTATTTTCTAGGGTTTTATCATGGAAACAAGTTGTTGACCTGTAGTCTTTTCCTTGTTACTAAACTGAGCATTCATTTTGTGGGGTCGGCATTCTGGTATGAAACCTTTTCCAGTTTCTCAGACCTTTTGAATCACAGGGAAACTTATCCTTTAAAAAAACTTACATACGTGAGAATACTCTATCCTCAGCCTTACTGTGCATGTGAAAACTCATTCTAGAGAGAAGCCTTATATATGTCAGGAGTGTCGGAAGGCCTTCATTCACACCTCCAGCCTTCTTCAGGATAAGACGTTTCATACTGGAGAGAAATGTTTTGTATATTAGGAATGTGGGAAGGTGTTTGGTCTTACCTCAAGTCTTTCGAGTCATAGTAAAATACATACTGGAGAGAAACCTTATGTTTGTACGGAATGTGGAAATGTCTTCTATCAATCTGGGGATCTTAATAAACAGTGGAGAGAAACTTGATCAGTGTCTGCTCTGTGGGAAGGCTTTCACTCTACCCTTAGGTCTTTCTGTGCTTAAGAGGATTTGTACTGGAGAGAGCCCTTATCTATGTGAGGAGTGTGGGAAGACCTTCATTTATTCCTTGGCCTTCACTAGGCGCAAGAAAATGCTTACTGGAGAGAAACCTTTTGTTTTTAAGGAATGTTGGAAGGTCTTTTCTCAGTCTCTAAAGGTTACTAAGAACTGGGAAATGCATTGTGGGGAGAATCCTCAGGCTGTCAGACAGGTAGGAAATTTATTGTGGGGAGAATCCTCAGCTTGTCAGACAGGTGGGAAGACCTTCAGTGTGTCATCATAACTTACTGGGCATTTGATAGTTCAGTGTGGAGAGAAATCTCATCAATGTCAATGCTGTGGGAAGGCCTTCACTCTGTACTCAGGCTTTACTATGCATCTGAGAGTTTATACTGGAGGGAAACCTTATATATGTAAGGAACTCGGAAAGGCCATTATTCAGTCTTCATCCCTTACTAGACAAGAAAATGCATACCTGTGTGAAATTTTATGAATGCCAGTAATGTGGGAAAACCTTTGTGTTCCACTAAGGCCTTAGGATACAATGTTAAATTCATTCTGGATGACTGATGCCCTAACCCCAAGTAAGAACAGGGCCCTTCAGTAATACATGGTTGGTTTGTATAAGGAGGTGGGGTGGCCCAATGTGGAGTACGAAGGAAAAAAATCCTAGTAGTGTGGGACATCCTTCTCATGACGTCAGCACATAGGGGAAAGATACTTCTTGTTATCACTCCAGTGCAGTGATGTCACTGTCCCAGCGTTTGGACTTGATGCCTCTGTTAACTTGTAATTAATGGGTCTTGGTGATTAAAGCCAGGGAGAAGGTGATTAAATGAGACCTAAATAAGCAGGTACCAAATCTTCCCCTCACTTTAAGCTGTCAAGGCTCATCACTGTCTCGTTCTTTGCTCAGACTCTTGCTTGGTTCGAAGGCTCTGGTTTGGTTTGTGGGGATTAATGATAGAGATTAATCATGATGTTGCAGCAAAACCTTTGAAATTAGAAAAACGGCAAACCTCCATTTTTTCAGGCCCTCTTGTACAATGCTCTGGGGAGACTCATGGAGTTGTGCTCAGGACATCATCCTGCCCCTGAGGTCAGCAGTCCATGATTGGGTGGGGGTACTGAGGGAAACTTATGGGGCACTGGGGTTGGTGTCACATCAGCTGTGTGCAGGGAAGCACGTTACCTGCTGCAGCATCTCTGCACTCTCTATATTCAGGTTTCCATTAGATTTAGAAAACCATTAAGGAAAAAATTTCAGAACATATCAAGTTTGCAGAATGGCCTTGGCTAGTTTCTTTAATAGGATGGAGACACTTTACATGGAATTTACTGAGCCTAGAAAGACATTTGCCAGTTTTTGAGATGATACAGAGGACCCTGAATCAGATGTTTTACAAATGGTAGGAACATGAGAGATTCGCCAACATCCACCCCCATCTCAGTAAGAAATTCCACTTATGTGTGATTACTAGTAATAAAGGGTATACCTGGGTTCCACTGACCTCAATTCAGCAGTAGTGAGGGGAGAAAAAGAAAGGTCAAACTTTTGCTTGGAAGCAGTAAAGTTCCAGCAATCTAATATTCCCCAGAATGGTAAACACCATTGAGATCTGTCCAAAATGTCAAGCAAGGACACAAAATTACAAGTATGGCTTACTGACTATTAGCTTCACGTATGCGTTCATTCTGTGGTTGGTCCATATGCCACGTTTTATTTGCTTAATTATATATTTCCATTTGGTGTCACACCTAGCAGATCTTAAGGGTCACTCCTGGTGGTGATTGGACCGCATTTGGGATGCCAGGAATGGAACTCACATCGAGCAAGTTCACAGCAGGTGGCAGCACACTGTATTCTCTCTGTGTGTTTATAATTTTGTTGTGGAACTTGTGATGACACACTACTTGTGTGTTATCACGGGATAGAGTGTTGACTGGACAGTGCTCTCTGATGTTCTTACCAGCCCTTGCTCCTGTTTCCAATGTATCTCTGGGCTGCTGCATGTCCAGTTCCTCTCTGCATCTTCAGGGATGGATTGGGAGTCACTACTTTCACCCCACCTAGATAGATGACTTCCCCAGAAACTCATTGTCGTGTGCCCCACCCACTCCCTATCTGCCTGTTTTCCTTTGAATGAGCCCCCTTTGCATTTATCCCAATGGGCTGTGTGAGAGCATTGGTTCATTGTTTGCTCAGCACAAGACCAGGGATTCTCCTTATTCCCCACTAGCCCCCACTGTGGGACAGGCCACTCCAGCAGCTGCCTCTCCACCCCTTTATGCAAGCCCACCCCCTGGAGGCACAGATTCAGCTGGGTGGGGATAATAGTACTCTGCAAATGTTGAATCTGGCCCTTCAAGTCTGCTGAAATGGAAGTGACATCACAGTGGGGCATTCCTGGTGATTCTATTCCTGGAAACCGGTGAGGGAGTCATTCTTCACTTGCGTAAAGGACAAAGTGGGCCCCCTTCGAGTATGCGGGCCTCTGAAGGGCGATTTTGTGGCAGGACGCGTGCAGACTCCAGTGAGTGCCAGGCACCTCCCAATCTCCATACTGAGCTGTGGGTCCCCACCAGCTTGGGGGGCACTTTTGCACTTGTTCTTCACTCGTTCCCTGATATCCAGGCGGTTCCTGAGGCGCAGCGGATCTTTGGGGGGTCCAGGGGTCGAGGGTGTGAGTGCGTGATCCTGGGGGGCTCCTGTGGCCACGATCATCTCCAGCAATGAGATGGGCCAGTGGTGGGTGGGCGCAGGACTGAGGGCGGGGTTGCGGGCCTGGGGGGTGAGGGACCTGCCCGGGGCAGGGGTTTGGCCATCCAATCCCCCCCAGGTGACCGTGTTGGGCCTTGCCCTCAGTCTCGCTGCTGTAGAATCTCCAAATTCACTTTGAGGGGCAGAGTCGCATCACACCCAATGGCAAGAGATCCTGTTCTGTCCTACTTTTTTATTGGCTGCCCTGGTGGGATGGGGCATCCCGAGCAGTCGATCTGTAGGTGACTTGGGTTTGACAATGACAGTTTCCTTTTGGGGCTATTTTTGGTGTGGGGAATGGGAGGCTGTTATGCCCTGTGATACCCTGAGGGCTTACTCATATTATTCCTGGAGTGCTCTGGGGGCTGTGTGGATGACGAGGATTGTCTGGTGTCAGCAAGGCAAGCATCAAAACAGCTTTACTGTCTGTTGAAACAGGAATTTCTGCTTTTTCACATCAAGTTGCAAGCTCTGCTGAGACTCCTGTCTATGAGCTGAGTACTGCAGGTAAAGTGTGTGTGTGTGTGTGTGTATGTTTAGAATGTATAGCGTGTAAAGGCTGTGTGTGTGCTGTTTTTCAGAGGAGAGGGAGTGAGAGATTCCCCTCACCCCCTACCCTTATAAAGCCACATTTCAGGCTTTGGTTGCAGGGGATGCAATCCTGATGTTGGCCTGCAGGGAGCGCTATTGCGATTGAGCTCCTGTCCTTGGAATCTGTCCCTGGATGGGTCTGTGAAAACCTTCTGTGGGACCCAGGGAGGAATCCCCAGGCCAACGCAGGGCTGAGTTTTCTGTCTTATAGCCAAGCCCAGAACTTGTGTTGTGAAAGGCAGCATAGATGCCAAACCATTTTGCTTCTGCCCGGGAGAGAGAAGCATCGGGCAGTGTCCCCCAGGCAGGTCTGAGCTGGTGCCCGAGGGTGGTGTTGGTCAGAGCTGCTGGTTGTGCTCCTCTCCAGTACTCACAACTCTGACTTCTCCTCCAGGTCTCTGATCCTCGGGAGAAACAGAGGCAGGAGAAGACGATGACATGCCATCGGACACACTGTCCCCAGGTAGGAGGAGAGTGACAAGATGAAGTGAGGCAGTGACAGCAGTCTTCCTGGGCTGAATGTCTGAGTTGTTTCTGGAAGGGCCCTGCCATGTGCCTCCTTGTCGGAGGGCCCGGCTCTTTTCTGAATGAACCCACATTTGAGTCATTTGTATATGGCTTTTGAACCACACCCAGCTTAAAGGGTACTCATACCTCATTGCTTAAGAATCAGATCTGACAAGTCTCAGGGACCACAGGGAATGCTGGAGGTGGAAGGCTGGCGCCTGTGTATTTTGTTTTCTTGGAGGGCTACACCTAGTGACTTTGGGGATTACTCTTGACTCTGTACTGTGGCATTGCACCTAGCAGTGCTTGTGGGACTATGTGTGACGATTGGGTACACCAGCCGACCTGCTGTCCTGTTACTCCATCCTGCTGCTTTGTTTTCTTTTCTTTTTTTTTTGCTTTTTAGGTCACACCTGGCAATGCACAGGGTTTACTCCTGGCTCTGCACTCAGGAATAACCCCTGGCAGTGCTCAGGGGACCATATGGGATGCTGGGAATCGAACCCGGGTCGGCCGCATGCAAGGCAAACGCCCTACCCACTGTGCTATCACTCCAGCCCCTGCTTTGTTCTCTTTTGTATTTATTTTTGTGCGATGGTGGAGGTGCTCAGGCCTTCTTGACTCTGTGCTCTAGATTCCATGCGGTTCCTGATGCACGGTGGAGGCTTTGAGGGAACCAGAGGCGTTGAGTCTGCAATGGGGGCTGTGGCCACATGCAGGGGTCGCAAGTGTGATTCGGTAATCGTGGGGGTACCCTTGTCCTCACATGTTCTATAAGTATGCTATTCAGTTCTGAATTAAAGGGCCACTGTGCACTGGTCCATAGGCCATCAGTTGTTATAGTCCCCGTCTCTTTGTTCCTCTGGAGAAACAGAACACCGAATGTGTCCAACCATGGTACCTAATTGTAGGATTACATTATTTTGTCTTCTCCTCCCTTGCTTTGAGGAGCTTGTCCCGGTTTTTCCCTGAGTTTAGGTTTAACCCAGTCTCACCCATCAAGGTGTTCCCAAATCTCTCCCATCCCTTTGTTTAGCTATAATCACTTCTCTATACTCTCTTCCCCAAAAACAGTTAATCAGCTTCTCCCCCTAATCTCACTCTGCTAACTTGTAAGGTCAGACCTTCCTAGGATACTGAACTTATATTATAAGTTAATATTACCTTTCTCCTCTCCTTATGCCTATTGATTAATTTACTTTAAAGCAATGTCCTTTTTGTATAGACAACAGAAGACAATATTATGCTTTTGTAACTTTGGACTTAATTGGCTTCGAATATTATTCCGGGCCATCTGCTTTCTCCACTTAAGCCTCAGTTGCCCTCAGTTCCTAGTACCCCAAAAGCAGGGTCCTGACAAGGGATGGGACAGATCCCGGGCAAGCGGTGAGTTATGTGCTACCCTGGCATTGAGATGGGCATGGCCAAAGTGCCTAACTCTTAACTATAAGTTAAGAGCTTCATCATGGGCAAATGCTGTCAAGATCCAAAAGTAATGATGAGACTAGGACCCTGCTAGGGATAGGAAAGACTAATCTGGCCTGAGCACTGTAGTCTGAGATAAAGATGGTCCCAGGAGAGCAATTCTATAAGCTGTAATGCATTTCTTATTGTGTCCATGCAAAATTATTAATATTATGAATGCTTATATGTTTGCTGGATGTGGAGAAGTGAAACACACTCATGGGACTCCGCCCTTGGGTGGATCCTGCTGAAAGAGAATCAGTCCTAGGAGAAGCATCCCCTGAGGGAATGTAACCTTACTCCTATTGATTGTGACTACACCTATGTGTACGCCCCAACCCCCTTATGCTGGGGTGATTTAACTAGGCTGTAAGAGTGGGTTGGGGGTCATATCCAGAAATAAAGAGGGAGATCCAGAACCAGGAGAGAAGCAGAGAGAGAATGAAATAAACCAATTTGGCCTTCCTTCCATCACCTGCCCTTGACCGTTAACACACAGAGCGGTTCCAGAGCACAGAATGTGGGAGGTGAGACAGCCACTCAGAGAGCCCGCGAGTGCATATGCCCCTCGGTGTGCTTTTGTTTTACACCTAATAATCAGTTTTCTTCACATCTGTTGCAAGACTTTGCATACCTCTCAAACATTTTAGACATCATAAAATGCACACTGCATGAGTCGATCCCTTCAGAATAGCCACCCCCCCCACCCCGCCAGAGAAGACAAGTTTTTTTT
>JASTTN010018987.1:3480-22228 GCA_030324115.1 Sorex maritimensis
TATATATATATATATATATATATATATATATATATATATATTTGATGGGCTGGAGCATTAGCACAGTGTGTAGGGCATTCACCTTTCACATGGTCGACCCAGGTTTGATTCCTCCGCTCCTCTCGGAGAGCTTGGCAATCTACCGAGAGTAACTCGCCCGCACATATTCCGTATGCCAAAAACAGTAACAAGTTCCACAATGGAGACGTTACTGGTGCCCGCTCAAGCAAATCAATGAGCAACAAGATGACGATGAAACAGTGATACAATGATATATATATATATATGATAATTTATTTAGCATTCTACTTTCTGCAGTCTATAGTAATCATGAAGACTCTTCAAAAAACAAAGAATGTAATTCCCACATGACCCAGTGACTCCACTTTAAAGCACAAAAATATTCATTTGTATGGACATGCACACCAATTACAATGCAGGACTTATCATAATAGACAGGATATAGAAACAACCCAAATACCCAACTATGGATGAACAGATCAAGAATTTGTGATGCATATGCAGAATGGAATACTACGCATTTACAAGAAAAAATAAGATCATGCAATTTGTTGCAACATGGATGGAACTGGAGTGTATTATATTAATCAAAAAGAAGGAAAAGGATAAATACAGGATGGTATCACTCATCTGTGGAATATAGACAGCCAAAGCAAGAAAAGAGATAGTATTAAATATGGCAAACTATGGCAAAGAGAGAGTATTAAATATGACATTGGAATACAGAACCAGTTACGCAAAAGAGGTGGATGAAATGGTAGGGGAAGGGATAAGAACAGCTAAGAGGAGACATAAAAAAAAAGCCGAAGACATGTGACCGGCCCCTCCATTCCTGAACGCCCATGATCCCAGAGGCCAACTAACTACTTTCGGCACCCATCAGCTTCTTGCATAAATGCCTCTAGACTGTAAACTAAGCTATGGCCCCATGCCGCTCCGGAATGGGAAAGGTTTTTCTTTCTTGGTCTTTCCTTTCCCTGGTGGTGGCATGGCTACCGCCATCTTATAAGGCCCGCTAAACAGAGGTACGAGCTTGCAGTGATGCAACTTCTAGCAGAAATTTCTCTGTATTTAATTACTAATTACCAGAAATCCAAAACCTCATATGCTCTTCATTCTCAGCAATGGAAAACAAATTATCAAACAATGCCTTTTTGGCAGAGCTGATTGTTGGGAGAAAATTCCAAATAATAATAGTGAGTTTTCTGTTGAAACATTGAATGTAATCAAAGTAAAGATAAAGTAAAGTGAAAATCACCAGCCACAGAGATGGGGGTTGGGGGGGGGTGGGATCAGAAGTATACTGGGGTTCTTGGTGGTGGAATTTGTGCACTGGTGAAGGGATGGGTGTTTGATCATTATATGACTGAAACTTAAGCCTGAAAGCTTTGTAACTTTTCACATGGTGATTAATTTAAATAAATAAATAAATAATAAAGTGAAAAAAAAGAAAATGCTGAAGGGTAATATTTGGTGGTGAAAAAATAGCAAGTTTCTATATCAATACCAATGCATTTTAAACCTACTGTAACTCCCTAACTATAATACACAAAATTATATTAAAATTAAAAATGAAGCTGCCCTTAGAAAACTTTCTGACTCCATTACAGAAGCAACACAAGAATAAAATGTGTATCACAGAAATAAAGAAAGACAGAATGGAAAAGAGGGCTTATTCAAAGAGATCATAGATGAAAACTTTCCAAACCTCTGGAAAGAACTGAATACAGATGAAGTCAACAGAACAATTGGCTATAAAAATTCAAAGAGACAATGAAAACACCTTCTATAAAAAAATTAACAAGATTCTAAGACTAAGATAGAATACTAAAGAGATAAAAACCTAGAACTTCATCCTGGTACTCCTACTCAGCTTTCATCTGTTTTCTCACCAAAAATTGTACAGGCCAAAAAAGAGAAGTGTTTACAATACTCAAAATTAAAAGTTTCCAGCAAAGAATATTTTAATTTATGCATAGGAGTTTCTCATTTACCCAGGTAAGCTGATGAATATATAGGCTGTTTTTAGTTTTGTTGCTACAAAAAAAAAAGTCACTGCAAAAACGTTCATGTTTCCTGTGCGCATACATGTACAGAGAATATTTAACAAGAAGAAATGTCCAGATTAAGCATTTCCACTATACAGGGAAATAAAAATTGCTTTTCTAGGAAATTATTTTAATTTATGTTCTCCTCAGTAGTATTTAGGAATTTTATTATGTTCACACAAATATGATATATTAAGACATTTAAATTGTTGATAATTTGTTCATGTGAAATGATAAGTGAATGTTTTTCAATTTGTATTCCTTATAGAAAGAGGATTTGACATCTTTTTATATCTATGCTTCACGAGACTTTGTAGTAAAATTACTACCACATGTTTATTCAGATTATAGGATTTCTTAACATTTAATGGATTTTAAAACATTTTTTGTATACTTAATCTTTGTTGGTTCTATGCTTTGTTGGTTCTATGCTTCCAGGTTTGTGGTTTTCCCTCTCTCTTTCATAAAATTTGCCAATTTTATTAAGATATATGTTGTCTTCATGGTTTTAATTTTCCTGCTTAGTTTAAGGAAACATTTCCTACAAGAGTCAGAAAGATGATTGTCTACATTATTTTAGAGGTTTTTAATGATTTCTCTTTTATAATTACATCCTCAATTTATCTGGCATTGATTTTCCTTATGATGTGAGGTAGAGTTTCATTTCCTTTTGTTTTTTTATTTATGAAAACTAATTGCTGCCAAACCATTTGCTTAATGCTTTTCCCCCCGCTACTTATCTTCTTTATCTTCCTTTCCACATACCCAGAATTCTATATACAGCTCTTCTTTTACTCTGGTTGGGCATACCTGCCTATTCCTGAAGAAGCATCAGATTTCCTAAAAACCATCAAGTTATAATATATTCTTATAACTGGTCATGAATATTTCCCACCTTTAAATTTTTCCAGAGGAGAAATATTTTACTTGTTTGCTTGTTTGTTTGGAGCCTAGATATAGAAATGCTCAGGTGTTGCTTGGGGGACTGTGTGGTAGCAGTGGTCAGACCTGGTAACTCCATCCTGTTGAGCTATCTCTCTGGTCCAGGAATATTTTTCTTTCTCTTTAGATTTTTATGTTATTAATATAAATTTTAGAATTAGTTTGTTTCATAATATGAATCAAGTTTCATAAAAAATTAATTTACTGTTTTTTTACTCAAGTTCTAATGTATCTCTATTGCATTGATCACGATGTCTCTAAAACAACTGAGTGTTATCCCGTTCCATTTTAATTACATATTTAAAAAATGTAATTAAATGATCACATGTGTATACTTGGTTGTTTTGTCCTCAGTGTATTATTATTTTGTGACTATAGTCAAAATTTTTCTCAACTAGATTTGCTTTTTTTCTCGTTTGTAATAATGCACTTTAAATTGATAAATTAATTATATATCTATAAGTCATGATAGTAATTTTATTCTATTAATATATTTTTCAGATTTTTGTACAAAGGCAATCATACCATCTTGATACTATGACAGCTTCAACTTTTTTCTAATATTTTACCTATCTTTATTTTTTCCTGGCCTTATTACCTTGATGTGTCTAGAAAAAATAATGAAATGGATCATTTCCTCTTACCTGAATTTAAATAAAGTTTGTTTTCATTTTATCTGTGTGTATACTTGGTATAGCTCTTGATGGAAACCTTTTGCTAACTAAATATATTTCTAGTTATTAAGATATCTTTTATTTGAATTACCATGAGATATAGTTTCAAAGTTGTTCACTACTGACTTTGACTCATAGAATGTTCCAACATTCATCCCTTCACTACTGCACATTTCCTACACTAATGTTCTCAGTTTCTTTCCTGCCTGATTCCATGCCCCATCCTCACATAAGAAAGAAATTTTAAATAATTATTTTGAATAGTACTATAATGTCTTCATGTTAATTCCCCTTTTTATTTCCTTAAGCATATTAAAATCTTGCTCATATTCTACTTGGGATAGTTCCAATATTTATGTTTTTTGTGCCTTACTTTGCAATTTGTTCATTCTCCTGGTGGCTTGCTTTCTCTTTTGTGCACTAAGGTTTTTATTTAATGAGTATTCATGTTCCGTTAACATCACACATGTACACAAATTATGAGGCTCATGTTTAGATGTTCACCAGGGCCCCTTAGAGGGGATGGGTTGCGTTTCTCTCCCCCGCACCCCAGCAGAACCTCAGCAGTTGAAGACCTCTGGAACCCAGCCACAGCCATGTTTAGGCCACTCTCCACACTTTCAGACAAGCCTCACGCATAGGGGAGCTGGCAGAGGAACCGAAGTGTGCTGGACCTGGGGCCGAGATCTCCAAGGATGCTCGGATCGGGACTGGGCCTCTTCCACCTAGATCCCCCATTGTTCCAATAGCTAGGCAGTCACACCCAGAAACTGCCCCCAGCAGTGTCATCCCATCAACTGCCTACATCCAGAGACTATAAAACCAAGCTTCTAGAAGCCTCGTTTTAATAGTTCTAATAGCCTAGTTTTCCCTCTTAGAGAACCTGACAAGCTATTGAGAGTTTATTGCCCACTTGGGAGAGCCTGGAAAGCTCCCCATGGCATATTCACACCCAAAATACAGTAACAGATGTATACATGTCTCTGGGAGAGCTCGGCAAGCTACTGGAAGTATCCCACCTGCATGGCAGAGCCTGGCAAGCTACCTGTGGCCTATTTGTTATGCCAAAAACAGTAACAATAGGTCTCCTTCCCCTGACCCTGTAAGAGCCTCCAATTGTTGGGAAAGACGAGTAAGGAGAGGCTGCTAAAATCTCAGGGCTGAGTGTAATAGAGATGTTACTGGTGCCCACTCGAGTAAATTGATGAACAATGGGATGACAGTGATACAGTGATGTTCAGATGTATTCTATAGAGAGTAGAGTGCATTTACTTTCTGTTCCACCAAGCATCTAAGGAACCAGTCAACCTGGAACCACTTTTTAAATTTTTTATTTTTAATTTTTTGACTTTTGGGGTCACACCCAGCATGCTCAGGGCTTTGTCCTCGCGCTGTACTCAGGAATCACTCTTGGAGGTGTTTGGGGGACCATATGGGATGCTGAAGATCAAACCTGGGTTGGCCTCGTGCAAGGCAAATGCCCTACCTGCTGTACTCCACTTCGCCCCAACCACTTTAAACTTACTACTAGTCTTTCTTAGTCTCCCTACACAGAGTGTGAATCCAATCCTAGATTTGCATGAGTTTGCCTTGTGATTCGGAATTCTAGGAGAATAATACTTTCTCACTCCCATAACTCTCCTGTCACTCTGAATTAAGACTGGGACAGGAGAAAGGCAGAGTTTTATGTTTTTCTCCTGTTTCACTCTCTGAGTTTCTATCTCTTGCATTATCTCTCCTATCTTTGTGAAGGTAAATAGGAAGGAGGAAAGAATAGTTACCAATGACAGTCCCTATACTACAGGCATGTAGCTTTTGTGTTCAGTTTTCTAAGGTTACCAAATCAATAGCTTTGCTCAATAAAACAGAATTTTGTAATATTCTGGGACTTTAATTCAGGCTTTATATACTGCCTCGAGTTCAGCCATACTGTGAAAAAAATTCTCATATTCTACCTATGGGTCAGCAATTCAAGGTATTTAATTCTTGGGTGGAATATTCTCTATATATTTGATATAATTGATAGAGATAACACTTCGTGATCTTTCTTTTTTATAATAATCAGTCATCTTTAGATACAATGCAACTCTTGCTGTTTTCCTTTTTGTTCTTTAATCATCTATTCTCTTTCTAAATTTTCATAGCATCTTTCTTATGGAAGGTATGTCTTGTTTTATACTAAATATATTTAGAAAATGAAGCATATATTAAAATAATATATTCATCTTCAATCTGTTTTTATCTGTGCCTTTTTGTTGCTGTTTTAGTGCGTAGGTTCATCTTTGCCTACCCCCCCTCTTCCAACATATATGTAGAGTTCTTATCTGAATGGATGCATTCAAATGATTGGTTTTTGAATACCCCTCTCACAGTCTTCCTGATTGCTGGTAGGACACATTTCCCAGACCAAAGTACAAAAAAGGGCTATGGTGACAGAGAATCCTCTTCCTTTGATTAGCAAGATGAATCACTCGTAGTTTTATAACATTGACTCAAGTTTCTCTCTCACTTCTATTCCCTGATACTTCTTGGAATGAATGGAAAGCTAAAATCCCCTATACAATCTAGTCTCTAATATTTGTCTCATCATTTTCGTTATCCCCACTGAAAGAAAACAAGTGTTTAAATAAATGTTAAAATATGTGACTACATCATCACATTAAAAAGTTTCTGAACTGCAGAAGAAACCATGGCAGTTTCTCTGTGATATTAATCTCAAAGGTGTCTTCAGTGAATGAATCCATTGGTAAAAAAAACAAAAGCAAAAATAAAAGAATGGAAATACATCAAATAAAATGTTCCCCCACTATAAAAGAAATGATGACTAAAATAAAAAGACACCCTAATCAATGGAAGAAAATATCTGTATATCATGCATTTGAAAAAAGGCTATTATTCAAGAGGGACAAAACAAAAAACACCATTAATCAATTAAAAAATTTACAAGTGGGGAGAGAGGTGCTGAATTTCCTCAAAGAAGACATGAAGGTGGTCAACAGAAATATAGAAAATGCTCCTTATTACAAATAGTCAGGGAAATTCAGGTCAAAAGAATAATAAGATATCTCATATTTGTATTCATAGTATATCAGAAAGATCTGAAACAACCAGTGTAATCGGTGGCATGGTGAGAAAGCAACACTTTCATTGTTAGTAGGATTGTGTCCCTCAGCCTCTATGGAAAACACCATTCACAAACAACTTAATATAAATCATACACATGATCCAGTGGTTCCACTTCTTGGCATCTATCCACAAAACCCCAAAGCATTCAAAGCTCAGGGAGAATAATTAAATACTGTGTTTTCTTTTAAATGGCAGCTTTCTTCATAACCTAGGGCCATTTGTTTTATTACTTTTGGTGAGCTCAGAAACTATAAATTCATCTGGCACCAGAGATCCTGAGAAGGCTGGACCCTACTCCAAGAGAAGCTCCAGCAGGAACAAAGTCCAGGAACGGAATTTCAACGAAGACTGTTGACCACTCCCAACTCTACCCTCTTTGGCAACAACCTTAGCAATGGACTCTTACATAGATAGATGACCTATATGGGACAGCTGGGGAAAAACCCTATGAAAGTCAACTTGAACAAATAAAGTGTGAACACATGCTTCCCGGTGTAGGATAACATCAGGTATGTCCTTTCAGCCTTGCTGCAGGCAACTTAGTTTACCTTAATGCAATGGCCTTTCTGTATGGAACAGGAAGACAGTTAATATTATCCTTTGCAACTTGGGAGTTGATTGACTCCAATAATATTTACTCCTGGGTATCTGCTTTCTCGACTCAGTGGCCCTTAGTTCCAAGCACCCCAAAACCAGGGTCCCGACAAGGGACGGAATGGACCCAGGGCAAACTGTGAGCGACCCTGGCATCAAAATGGGCCAGGCCAAAGCGCCACAATACTTAACTATAAGTCTAGAGCATGGTCATAGACAAATGTTGTCATGATCCAAAAGTAACGACGAGACTAGGACCCTGCTAGTTTTAGGAAGATTAACCTGGCCTGAGGACTGTGGTCTGGAATATATAGTGAATGTCCTCAGGAAGAACCAAACTTTAAGTTTGATATATCTCTTACTGCGCTTACTGTGTATGATCTATGTGCTCATACAGAATGGCATTGCTAGAAATATTAGAAGTAAATTTACTATAACTATTTAAGTGGATTACTAGCTGAGGAATGAAGAAAGCAACACACCCTGGATGGGATCCCACCTTTAAGAGATCTCCTAGTAATCTGGAATAATCTCCTTAGATGAGATTTTGTTAATCTCCTAGAGGAGTGATCTTACCCCTACTTCTCTTACAGTCTTAGTTTATATAGCAGTCACATAGGGTGGTGACACAAAGGTGGGTTGAACATTAACAAATCAACAAAGACCGTAAGAGAAGTAGGGAGAAGATACGAGTGACAGAGAATCAGAGAGTCGTCGGAGCCAGAAATAGGGGAAAGAAAGAGCCAGAAGCAGTCAGAAGTGAGAGAGAGAGAGAAATAAGGGACAGAGTCAAAAGTGAAAGTGAGAAGGGCTCCAGAGAGAAGCAGAAGGGCTCTGGAGAGAGAGATTGGAAGAAGAGAGTTTGGAAGAGACAATAGGAGAGGTGACAGAGACAGAGAGAGGTTGGAAGAGACCAGAGGAGAGACTACAGAGACAGATACAGAGACAGAAGAAAGCACAGTAGCACACACAGAAGCAGAGTACAAAGGAGGAGCCATCCTGATCCAGTATATAGACAGTGGATAAAGAGCACTGAACATGAGCGGCAAGAGGGAGAGAGAGAGAGAGAGAGAAAGAGAGAGAGAGAGAGAGAGAGAGAGAGAGAGAGAGAGATGCCCTAAGAGCCCGTGAACAATACACATCACATCACCCCTTCCACGTGCACATTTATAATTTTTAGCCAGGGCCTATGTGTTCCTTGTGACCACATGACTGAGCACATGTGGTGGCCAAGCACATGTGATGCCTGACCACATGTGTTACCTTCATCTCCTCTCTTAAGAGGAGCAAAATGAAGTAAGGCAATAGACATATTCTTCTGCATGTAACTATTCAGAGGCTGGAGGTAATAATAGTTTTGTTCTCCTGGACACGCAGTTCTCAATATCACTGCACTGCACTGCACTGCACTGTCATCCCATTGTTCATCGATTTGCTCGAGTGGGCACCAATGACGTCTCCATTGTGAGACTTGTTACTGTTTCTGGCATATCGAATACAACATGGGTAGCTTGCCAGGCTATGCCATGTGGGCAGGATACTCTTAGTAGCTTGCCAAGCTCTCCGAGAGGAACAAAGGAATAGAACCAGGCAAATGCCCTACCTGCAGTGCTATCACTCCAGTACAGAGATCTCCTGCTCTGCTTTTTTTTTTTTCTTTTTGGGTCCACCTAGTGATGCTCAGGGGTAACTCCTAAGTATAATTCTATACTTAGGAATTACTCCTGGTAGTGCTTGGATGACCATATGGGATGCTGGGAATTGACCCAGGGTTGGCTGCATGCAAGGCAAACGCCCTTCCCACTGTACTATCGCTCCAGCCTCTCTCAATATCACACAGTTAGTATTCTAGTTAGCCAGAAAGGGAAGATGGAGTGCACATAGGAAATTTTTACAGGCCAATGCTGGAAGCAGCCAACGTCCCTTCCACACATTGCATTCACTCAAATTAAGTCACATGACCAAATCTAAGTCTTAACTTGGGTAGACATTGTAGTTTAAATAATGAGTTAAGAAAGAGAACAAGCAACTTGATAAACAACTTAAAATCTTGACTACATCGTGTAATCTAGAAAATGCCAGCAGGACAGTTGAGTCAGTGTCATGTCATTGATTCCTAAAGAATTTATAAATCATCAGATTCTCCTATTTCTGGTTGGACTGTGACAAACAGATCAAGAAAAGTTTTAGTAATGACTATATTTGCCCATGAATTGCACTAAATTTCAAGTTCATTTTTCAACATATACAGAGGCAAATAGAAAGGTTTGCCAAACAAATGCTCACAAGTATGAAATATTAACAAATGTGGTATTTGTGGCATTAAGCCCGCTGCTGATGCATCTATTCAATCCTGTTATATAAATGTACAACAAGCTGGTTGCATTAATGTGGCAACACAATAAACATATGTTCTAGGCTACAGAAGGCTGATTTGTTTAGACTAAGTTAAAGCATGATTTATTGCAGAACAATGAATATATCTTATTATACTATTTATTATTGATATAAATTTAATTTAAATTCCTAACTATAACTCTGAAATAACTGTAGAGTAGTTATGGAATATAAGTTGCTTCTAAACTCCTCTAAAATTTTGGTAAACTGAATAAATGATGACCTAATGACAAACAAATCAGAACAATGCATCTTAGGCAGGGAACATACTCAGAGTAACCTGGACAGACTTTATTATCCACCTTAGAAAATCAGAATTTATTCATGTTCAACACAGTTGGTCTTTGATTTTGTTTGCTTCATTCTGCACAGTTCTTACTTGTGTAACAAGCAGCACAATTCTGGGACATATATTTGATATTAAATGAAAGTTCTTATTGAATGTATAGCTAACTTATTTTGAGAACATCATAATTCTCAAAGATTATTTATTGTATTTTTAAAAAATAGCCTAAAATCATAATATCCTTGGGTCTCACTTTATTTCAGTGTCAGCCACTCTGACAGCTTACACCTGTGCACATTCTGTTTCTACATATTTTATCCACGTTTATCACAGTAATTCTGTCTTCTCATCCTTCAGAAGACACTATCTTCCTAAATGTCTTCAGAGTTTACACAGTTTATTGTAAATAATTACATTCCAGTCTTAATTTAAACAAAGGTGAGCTAGTATAATGAGACAGTCTCAGATCTAGATTCAGGACTTCGAGAGTCCCTCCCCAATATTCTGGAAAACTCAATGTTCCTCTCATTTCCAAAGCTACCAGAATACAAATACCCATTTCCAGAAATGAAGGCATGCGTGTTGTTTTACCATCATGAATTATAATATATGCATTAAACTTTTTCATGCATTTACTTAGCCTTCATAATCCACAATTAATGGGTGAAGAAACTGACAGAGTTCAATATTTTGAAAAAGATCAGATAGTGGTAAGTGACAGGGCTAGGACTGAAACATCAGGGCACACAGCTCTAGAATCCAATACTGTTAAAACTGATTAAAGCACAAGCATAAGAGGGTTTTCCCCTGAAAGAGATCACAGGCCACAAGGAAAGGTGATATGTATACAAATATAGCCATGTAATGCATGCTATATACTAATAAAATATGGAAGGTTATGCCCTGTACTAGCCGTTCTGTTATTTTGTATGCAGTATGACAATACTCAGAATAAAACCTTGCAGTGTTCTAATTATTTCTAGTTTTTCATGTAAAGGAAACTGAGTCTGAGTCCCTGAGTGATTTCCCCAATATTCTGAAGTTAATAAGGGACTGAGCTGGAATTAGAAATTACATTTGTCTGATTCCATAGCCTGTATTTGTTACCCTCCGTCACACTCCGTTGCACAAATAGCATCCCTACTTTGAAATTCGCTGAAATCTACTTCTCCATTGTTATAATTACTCTAGCCATGAAATTAAAATTTTCAAGTAATAAAAAGTTTGCCCAAATTTGGCAACAATGCATGAGAGAACAAAATTATCATCCTTAATAACTTCTCAAAGAATTCACAAAGCAAGAGATTATCTGGACTCATTTTACATTGAAGCTAAACCATTACTTTAACCTTATTTTCTGCCTCCTGGGAGTTGACTTTATGCAGTTCCTAAGGAACAAAATGAGATCAGAAAAACATCAAAATCTCAGAATTCAGGGATAGGATAGAGATGATTCATTAATTAAAAAAGGGGAGGGTAGTAATACCTAGACATTTACATCTTTTTTGCTCAAAGCTGTTAACTGAGTTAGCAAATAAAATCCAACTCTGTTTTCCTTTCTTATGTTCATTATTCTGCAAACTGCAAACATAAATACTTGCAAGTAAATATAATATGTACTGAAATCCAGTGTGTGGAGACTCTGGAATCTGTGCATATAAATGTTTTTGAAACGGTTGAATAAGCTTCATTGTTAATTTCCAATACATATATAAACACACACATATACACATATGTACATATAGTAGAAATTATCAATAAAATTTATTGAACTATATTACATATATAGACATACATACATACATATGCATTTATACATATATATAATTGGCTTAGTATTGCTATGGATGTAGAGAAAAATAGGAGGAAATGAGAGAATAGCTAAAAAAATTTAAGTATACACAATGAAAAGAAGAATAACACACTGGCAAGAAAACGAATGACATATGGATTAAGGGAGGAAGAGGTGGGGACAGGTAAAACAAGTTTAAATGTAAAAAGTAAGGACCTCCATGTTTAGTCCCTTTCCAAATTTATCTAACACAACCCTGACACACTGGCTTTTACTCATACTATTCCTACCATATATTCCTTAACTACCCTTCACTATTCACATGTTAGATGTAACACACTAACAAATACATGCAGAAGCACACACATACAAATACTTAATTTCTATGACATATAATCCTGACAAGTTGAAAAGACCCCAGGAGACTACTTTAGTGTTGCTTTAATTGTATGAATTTCTTTAAAAATTTTGTTAAAATATTAATTCCATAATTTATCTTTTTTGGTACACCATTCTCACCAAGAAAATATGCCAATTTAATTTGACTTAATTAAATACAGGTTTATACATGGCATGTTTGTGCAAAATATCAAATTTCAATATCAGTTTGATGAGTGTGCTCAAAAGAAGTCACCTTGTGGCTTACAAAGTTTGATCCTTTGCCAACTTCATAGAGTATAAATCTAAATAAGTAAAACATCACAGAAGCAAACATTAAGTGTGTGACATATCTATTTGTTCTTTTTTCCTGACTCCACCACTTTTCTACAGTTTGGTTAGGAATCATTTTCAATCTAAGAATCATTTTCAATTCCTGACTCTACCACTTTTCTTCAGTTTGGTTAGGAATCATTTTCTTTCACTGTTAGACATTTTCTTACTGCTAGTGATGGTCAAACTCTACTAAACTCTACTATACCAGTTGCTTTTTATTCTAAAGTGATAAAAGCCAACTTAGAATAATAAACAACTACAAAATGCCATGAAAATAAACAGCCCACATATCTAGAAAAATGTCCCCCACTTATTACAGCAAAGATATTTTCATCCTTCACTTTTAGACAAATAATAAAAATAAGCCTACGTAGTTGAAGGATCTTGATTTTTCATGAAGAAATGAGTAAAAAAAAATCACTCATAGATCCTTAACACAGAGACTCGTCTCAAAACCTAGCTGAAAGTGTAAGAGTATACATTTAAGTTAAATTGGGTAGCAGACTCATTAAGTAAAAATAGCCTTGGCACACTAGTCATTAATTGAAGTGTATGTCTCAGACTTAAAACAAAGGGCCAATTATGTCTCCCTCAATAGAAGAAATCCCGATTTCCTTAAGTGCATGTTTAATAACATAGCCTTACTTCAACTGAGGGATTATATAAGCCATAGAATTAACTCTGAACTCCTTATACCAAGTGAGTCCCAGGGTAGAAAGTAAAGGTTTAATTTTCCCAAATTTATATTCTATTTGTGGAGGGGGTTTCTGGGCCACACCCTGCGGTGCTCAGGGCTTACTACTGGCTCAGAGATAAATCACTCTTGTCAGCGATTAAGGTGACCATATGCAGTATTAGGAACTGAATCAGGTTTGGGTCCATTCCAGGTAAGTGCTTTATAACTCCTTTTAACTATTTCTCTGGCTACATATTTATTATATTAATGTTTTACTTTAAAATATATGCTTTGAGGTAAGAACATGCATGGCTCAACGTTTGAAGCATCAGTTCTGCATGTTTGAGTTCATGAAATTGATCCACAGTATGACCTCTGACACCAGCAGAAATCCTGGCAGCTATGTTGGTTGTGCCTGGAAGTCTCACTGTCTGTGATTCTGGTGTACCGTGTGCTAAACCACAGCCACTTTATGTGAGCGTGTCACAGAACTTGAGGTATAATCCCTGGTAACCACTGTAAATAAAATGATGTGTGTGAACACTATGTAGGAGTGCATCAATGGGCAAAAGTGGTGAGAATCACAACTAAAGTTTGCAAAAACTAAAACCATAAAAATGTGCAAACCCCACATCTATTGAGCAAGCATGTACAGACACTGCAACAAAAGGAGTTCAAATTACAGTGTGCACCACAACCAATTTATAGATATTTTGTGTGCTTATCTATACTTCTAATGTTTCTGTTTAATGTTTGATTCTTTGCTGGACTTTGAGGCATTGGATCTGCCTCCACCTAAGAAAATTCATAAAATACTCTTCTAGTCCAATCTATATTTGTCTATCACCCATCCTATTCTGTTTATCTTTTTGGTCTCTGCTCACTCTGGATCAAGTTCAAGGAGTACCTTTTTTCTTTGACTCTTTTAGAACTAAGCAAATAATATTGCCCTTGTTGAGGAAACCTCTCTTTCCTTTATTTTTTTAAGTATCTGTCAAATTCATGTTTACCTTTAGACTCCATCAAAGTCAAATTCTCTTATATCCCAACATTCTTTGTGACCATTTTGTCAAAACACTTAGCACACTATATAATCCTCAGCCATGTGTTTCTTTTTTGTTTGTTTGTTTTTGGGTCACACCCGACGATGCACAGGGGTTATTCCTGGCTCTTCACTCAGGAATTACCCCGGGTGGTGCTCAGGGGACCATATGGGATGCTGGGATTAGAACCCGGGTCGGCCACATGCAAGGCAAACGCCCTACCCCCTACCCGCTGTGCTATCGCTCCAGCCCCTCGGCCATGTGTTTCTTTGTTAGTCTCTTTTAGTAGATGATGACCATGAACACCAGTATGTTGAACTTAGATCTTAAAAGTATAGTATAGCAAGCAATAGGGCTAGAGCAATAGCACAGCGGGTAGGGCATTTGCCTTGCACGCTGAAGACCCAGGTTTGATTCTCTGCCCCTCTCAGAGAGTCCAGCAAGCTACTGAGAGAATCTCACCCGGCGAGTTGTTCATCCAGTTGTTCATTGATTTGCTCAAGTGGGCACCAGCAATGTCTCCATTGTGAGACTTGTCACTGTTTTGGGCATATCAAATACACCCTGGGGAGCTTGCCATGCTCAGCTGTGTGGGCAGGATACTCTCGGTAGCTTGCCAGATTCTCCAAGAGGGATGGAGGAATAGAATCTGGATCGGCTGAGTGCAAGGCAAACACCCTACCTGCTGTGCTATCACTCCAGCCGTAACTTATAAAAATACAGAAGCACATCTTAAATAAGTAGCACATGGAAATTTCAAGGTAAATGGAAAATAAAGGTGGTAGAGGCATAAACTGGAATCAGAAATAAAAGCTAAGGCTATAACTATGAAGCCAACACAATTTTCTTCTGGCCCCAAACTTGCAACTTTGCCCCATTCACATTTTGAATGCTGGGGTTTCTCCTCATTTATGGTAATAGCTACTTGTCACTGTAATTCATCCTAATCTTAAGTCTGACCTATCTGTCTAACTTGCCCAATATCATAGAAAACTTTAACAGCCTAAGAAAACTGGGCACTTTCTTAAGCCTCCTCCTCCTCCTCCTCCCAGAAGGCCTTCATTTCAGGCTTTGATACAATTGCACTAAGTTATACTAATTGGTACATTCTCTTCCACATGTTCCCAGCAAGTTATAGTGGAAGATAAAGTGCACATTTGCATAAATGAATATGTATTAGATGCAAAATATGCACAAATATGTACCATGATTTATTGAGTAAAACTTTGTTCACATTACATACACCCCAAAATATTTTTACTGTTTGACCTCCAGAATTTCTGATAGAAAACAAAAAAAAAATCAACATTTCAATCTGTTTTATAGAGTAAAAATTGAAATAATATTTAGGCCACCTTTTCACCATTTAATTGACTATATTTTTCTGGTTAATTAAAATCTTCTTTACTCATGTCTTTTTTACTCTTGAAAATCAAGGAAGCCATTAAATGTTTTAATCTCCCTGAACCTCAATTTTCATAACTGTAAAAAAAAAGTGCTTCCTCACTTCAGGTTGAAAATACTATAGAAATGTCAGCTTATCCTTATTGACTTTATCTGAAAATTTTGTCAAAATACAAAATATTGGAAGAAAATTTGTCAACACTATATATTGAGAAAATATATAATTCTCTAGTAGACAATATTTTCTCCCTGTTGTGCCTACTACAATAATTTGTTTGGAGAACACTAATCTCTTCAACAACTAAATCTTCAAATGGTTGTATCAGGGCTCTCTTTTACCAACCAGGCACTGTATCAGGAGCACATCATTATACAAAATGAAGGAAAAAATCTCCAGTACATCAATCCTACAATCTAGTAATTTTTATTGTCATTTACACTGAGTCAGGCACTTTACTAGGAGCGATATTACCTTTGATTTATGAGTTGAACAATGAACCTCGGATAAACAGTTTCCTGTGCTTAAAATCCTAGAATATAATGATAGGGGCTAAAGTAACTTATATCTATTATAAGTTCTATTTTTCAAAAGAGATACTTGAAAAATACATACAAGGTTGGCGAATAAACGGTTTCAGTCCAAGTATCTACCCAAAGAACCATGCGCCTTTTACAAGCAGCATTATTTGTTTTGATGGGCCAGATATTCCAGAATTTCCTGAATTCTTGCAGGTGGGGTTATGCTCTCCTCTTCTGTATCATCTTGTTTCAGTCTATAAAATTCCCTAACATTACCAGATTCTAGACTTGATGTCAGAATCTGATACATCGAGTCAGCTTTTCTGATTTCTAGATTCTGATTTCTCCTTTCTTAATTTAATCTTCACTGGTTCCCTTTTTCAAAATTCAGTTGAATGCATACATTTCTCACAACTCATCCATTCTACCATTTTAAAATTTACAATAAAAATTATGGTATTATTAATTATTATCCTCTCTAGCTATGGAATACAAATGCAAATAAATTAGAGAATTTGCTTAACCTTAAATCTACTTGTTCCCTTTGGTTTAATTGTGAATTGGTTTATATATTTCTCTTGGGAGAGATGGTGGAGTCGATAGAGAGAGATGGTGCTAGTGGATAAGCCTTGCAAATGACTGACTTGGTTTGATTCCTGGAACCATATTGGGTCACAAGGAGTGATGCCTGAGTTCAGGGCCTGGAGTAAGCCCTCACCACAGAAGCTGTGTCCTCAAACAAAGTAAAATTAATAAAAACCAAAATTGTTTTCCTCTGGTGAACATTCAGGTTGGTGTATCTTGATCTTCCAAGATATGTTTAAAATTGTCAGATTCTTTTTCAATTTTAAAAGGAGCAAATATTTCTATCTATATAATTAAGATGCATAAGTACATATACAAATATGTTTTCTTATATATTAGCAAACATATAATACAATTATGCTTTTATAAAAATGAGGATGGTCACTTGTTAAGTAAGTACCTCTAATCCAAAATCAGGTTTCATACTCAAAACTAACCAATTAAGTCAATCAACCAATTAGCATAATCTATATAAAATAAGCCATTTATACTAATTTCACTGTCACTGTCACTGTCATCCCGTTGCTCATCGATTTGTTCGAGCGGGCACCAGTAATGTCTCTCATTGAGAGATTTATTGTTACTGTTTTTGGCATATCCAATATGCACGGGTAGCTTGCCAGGCTCTGCCGTGCAGGCTCCATACTCTCAGTAGCTTTCCAGGCTCTCCAAAAGGGGCGGAGGAATCGAACATGGGTTGGCCGTGTGAAAGGCTAAAGCCTAACTACTGTGCTATCGCACCAGCCCAATTTCACTGTACTGCTGTTTAATTAAATGTAATAAAAATTAAATCAAAGTAAAGTGTGTGGCAAATTATTGTCTACATCACCTATAATGAAAGTGGCAGAAGTATTATGTGAATATAAGCATTAAAATATTTCTTATGTGAATATAAACATTAAAACATTTCTAATGAATAGGAACACTGACTTATTTTTCTCAAATTGTCTTAACATATTACCAATCTCCCAATACTGTTGAAAATGTATTACATTTCATGTTGAGTCCAGTTGGGAAAAGGGACAAAGTTTCTCTTCAAATTATAACACACAAAGTTACTATAATTCTGTGTGCACAATCAATATTGATTAATAACAATGAGAAGAACAGCTGCCTTGAACCTGGCATGATTCTATCTTTAGAGAATCTTTGGGTTATCAGGGGATATGCTGGTAATGTAGACCACTGCTCTGATTGGGGATTTGACAAACTAAAGTTTGTTCACTAGGCTTTAGTTAATTTCCTTTGGGAAATCAGTTCAGTAAGACTCATAGATTTTGCTAAATTTTTGAATTTTAAAGGGCTAAATTCACAAGATTAACACTTTACAAGCATCCTCATAATCAGAAAGATATATGCATACTCACACACCTACATGGCTTATATATTGTGGCCCTAGGTTTGGTCTAACTATTCTAAACTAAGATAGAATTTAGGATATAACCATAATCCTTCAAAGAAAAAAAACTTATATCTTACATAATATATTGATCCAGAGATGAAAATTGTATTGAATAATAAATATAAAATGTAGCTTCCTATGGAAATTAGGAAAAGGTGGGCTTTCAAAGACATAATTTGGGAAGAGACAAAAGGAAAAGAGTGTAAATCATTTGGAAATTCTGTTGCATCCATTTATGATATATGTCGTGTTCTGAAATAATTGTTGGTAAGTAACAGTTTCACTAGACTATTTTTTATCTTAATAATTTTATATTTTGAAAAAGGTTGTGAGCTGGATCGATTGTTTAGCTAGTAGGATGTTTCATTTGCACACACCAAATCTGGTTTGACTCCCAGCACCACAAACAACCGCCCTGCCAGGAGTAATTCTTGAGCACAGAGTCAGGAATAATCCTTGAGAACCTCTGAGGAAGGAGGGAAGGCAGGAAGGCAGGAAGGCAGGAAGGAAGGAAGGCAGGAAGGA
>JASTTN010018987.1:26930-50564 GCA_030324115.1 Sorex maritimensis
GGTGGTCATTAAGCATTTTGTGTCTATATCAGTACAAAATAAATAGAATATAAGAGCTAACATATTTAGTAAATAGGTAGATTTCATATAATAAGGAAGAACTATGTTAATATAAAATAGACTAGATACATTTCTATTAGAAATTTTCATAAAGTCTTGATTCTACTTTGTTTACAAATAAACAGTTGATAAACATAGAATATGCAAAGAAATATGGTCTCCCATAGACATATAAATGTTTCTAAAATAATTATAAAATCACTTTGCGATCATCAGTGTCATACAAATGGCAAATTATGGTGATTTTCGAACATTTAAAAGTCAATTTGGCAGTATGGTGCCACCAGCAGGTCAAACTGTTGATACAGGTCACTCTGTGTACCTGTGGGATGAGTGCATCAGCAGCCTGATGGTGCCTGCAGGCTTCCTGATACCCCAAAATTGCCGTTGTGCCTTTGGTCGAACCCCAACAACCTGGGACCAAGTTTACCAAGAAATTAAGTGGCCAAAAGTTAGATATATGGGAGCCACACCCACAAACCTCCTCCAGCTCAGCTCTACAAGCTCATTTATTGACCTTGTTTCTGAGACCCATAAACCTCGAAAGAGATCAAAAACCACAGTTAGGGCCAGCAGTGTGGTGCGCTACAAACAAGCGGATGTGCCATGCAGGGCATATGCCAATAGTTTATTTCTCTGGAAAGATGAAAACAAGGGCCATGATCCAGAGACACACAAAAGAATCTCCGAAATGAGCAGCTCGCTGCAGAGACGACTCTGGATTTTAAGCCAGGCCAACTTCACTGGGGTGCGTCAGATGGGGGCAGGCATTATCCCTCCACCTGCCCTCTAAAACCCCCAGCAGCTGCTAACTTCCAGAACCCAATGAGAAGTGCAGGTATGCATGTTCAGTGACAGAAAATTTCAGGTCTCAAGGGATTGGGGATGGATTAGAACCTCTCATCCCCCCTCCCCATGGGACCCTGGAGGTCACGCCCACAAACTGCCTCTGGCTGCTACTTAAGCTCCTTAATAATCATGATTAGCGACAACACAAGAAAATCTCGGAACTGAGCAGCTTGCTGCAGAGATTTCTTCAGATCCTAATTATCTAAAATTTTATAATTCCAGGAGCATGCAGCCACAGTAGTAGCTGCATGACATCATATGCTATTCATAACAAGCAATACAAAAGAGAGTATGGGACATATTGTCTGCCATAGAAGCAGGGGGAGGGATGGGACGGAGGGGATACTGGGACATTGGTGGTGGAAGATGTGCACTGGTGGAGGGTTGTGTGTTTGACAGTTCTTTGATTGAAACTCAAACAAGAAAGCTTTGTAACTGTATTCTCCTGGTGATTCAATAAAATAAATAAATAGATAAATGAATTAATATTCTAAATTTAAAAAAATAATGTGTTCATGCCCAATTCAATCGGCTTAATCAATGGCTGAAAAAATAGCAGTACTCCTACATTAAAAAAATAAATAAAAGAAACCTGTGTGCCTAAAGACTTTGATTCCAGAGACCTAACACACTTGGGCAACCAGCGCAGCATCTAATAGCAATGCACTGGGACTGCGAGGTGGGCTACAACTCTGTGCTGCCCGGGGGTGGATTTTTTCCTCCCCACCCTGTCTTCCTGCATGGAAGACGGCGGCTTGGCGGCACTCACATGGCAGGCGCCATCTTCTAAGAATTCTAACCCAGAGGTATTCGAGTTTTACACTTAGGGCTCCCAGGGACTCATGGGAAGGGGGTTTAACCGGCACGCCCTTGGCCCAGATAAATTAGGAGCTGCTGAGAGTGAAGCGGAACCTCTGCGCCTAAAGACTTTGATTCCAGAGACTTCTTACAGCAATGCACTGGGACTGTGAGCTGGGCTATGCAATTTTTGGCAGAATTTTCCCTGGACTTTATACAGAAATCCAAAACCGTGAGGACGCTGCCGCGTCTGCGTGACTTAACATATATAATTGTCAGCAATGTGAAACGGTTCCTTTTTAACAGGTCTGACTTGGGGGGGAAACTCCAAATAATAACAGTAAGTTTTGTTGAAATATTGAAGGTTATTAATGTAGCATCCATCTCTCTGGACTGTGAACTAAGCAAAAGCCCCACGCTGGCCAACACGGCGTGGCGTACACCATACTATGAGGCGCGGGAAGGGGGTTGGGGGGGGGGGAAGAGTTGTAGCAGTGGGGCTACATATCTCTTCATTCCCAGCAATGGAAAACTAATTATCAAATGCTTCCTTGGTAGTAGGTCTGTCTCTCTTGGGTGGAAACTCCAACAACTATAGTGAATTTTGTGTTGAAATATGGAATGTAATCAAGGTAAAGAGAAAATGAAGTGAAATTCATTAGCTATACGGGGGGGGGTGGGGGTGGGGGGTATACTGGGGTTTTTGGTGGTGGAATGTGGGCACTGGTGAAGGGATGGATGTTTGAATATTGTATAACTGAGACATAAACCTGAGAACTTTGTAACTTTCCACATGGTGATTTAATGAAAAGTTAAAAAAATAAAATAAAATAAAAAATAAATTAAAGTTATTTGGCATATTGAGGGAGTAGATATAAATAATAGTTAAATTATATTGTTTTCATATAAATAATCTTATCAAAGAATAAGAGATATAACTGTAAATGAAAGAAGTAATCAAGAGTGTATATTTTGGAGTAATTATATTCTAGCTCTGTATAATATGTGGCAACATTTTAACCTTTCTTGGGATGATTTAATTCATATGAACAAAAAATAAACCTATATCAACTCAATATTATGAATATTAAGTAAATATATTATTTTTTTACAAATTCCAAGCATTTGATTTGTTATTTATCTTCAAGTAACATGTAAATTCTAACTATATATAACAATCAGTTTTTAAAAGTACTCCATTTTTATAAAATAAAAATATGCAAAACTTGCCATATGTAATAAAGTAGTGACCCTTTAGTTATTTCATTTCTGTAGGATGACATTGCTTTGCCCTTTCTCCCTTGCCACTAGGAGCTTAGGTTTATCGTGTTACACCCATCACTGTGCTCCTGAGTCACTCCCATTCCTTTGTTTATCTGTAACCACTTCTCTATGCTCTCTTCCCCAACCAGCTAATCAGCTTTTTCCCCAATCACACTCTTTTAATTTTTAAGGTCAGATCTTTCTAGAGCACTGAACTTGTAAGTTAATATTGCCTTACTCCTCTCCTTATGTCTTTTGAATAGTTTACTTTAAAGCAATATCCTTTTTGTATGGACAAAGGAAGAGAGTTAATATTATGCTTTTGTAACATGGGATTTAATTGGCTTCGAATATTATTCATTCCCAGACATCTGCTTTCTCGACTTAAGACTCAGTTTCCCTTAGTTCCTAGCACCCCAAAAGCAGGGTCTTGAAGAGGGACTGAATGGATCCAGGGCAAGCTGTGACCTACTCTGGCATCGAAATGAGCCAGGCCAAAGTGCCATGATTCTTAACTATAAGTTAAGAGCTTGATCATGGAAAATGCTGTCATAATCCAAAAGTAACAATGAGACTAGAACCCTGCTAGGGATAGGAAATACTAATCTGACTGAGCACTGTAGCCTGAGATCAAGATGACCCCAGGAAAGCATTCTATAAGCTTAATGTATCTCTTACTGTCTCCTTACAAAAGGATTAATATTATGAATGTTTATATGTTTGTTAGACAAGGAGAAGAGAAACACACCCATGGGATTCCGCCCTTGGGTGAGTGTCCTGCTGAAAGAGAATCTGTCCTAGGAGCATCATCCCCTGAGGTAAAGGACTTTAACCCTATTGATTGTGACCACAACTATGTGTAAGCCCCAAACCCTCATGCTTGGGGATTCAACTTGGCTCTAAGTGTGGGCTGGGTTTCTGATATTTTAGCTCAGTTCACAGTCTAGATGCATTTCTGTAAGAAGCTTCTCTTGGTGCCAAAATGGGTTAGAAGACCTCAGCCACGCGAGCTCGTAGAGTCTTCATTCTCAGCAATGAAAAGAAATTATTAAGTGATGCCTTTTCAGCAGGCCTGATTGTTGGGGGAAATTCCAAATAATAATAGTGAGTTCTCTGTTGAAATATTGAATGTATTCAAAGTATAGAGAGAATAAAGTGAAGATCATTAGCTACTTAGGTGGGGAGTGGGTGGGAGGGAGGTATATTGGGGTTCTTGGTGGTAGAACATGTGCACTGGTGAAGGGATGGGGGTGTAATCATTATATGACTGAGACTTAAACCTGAAAGTTTTGTATTTTCTTCATGGTGATTAAATAAAATAAAAATTAAAAAAAAATGTTTTTCAGAAAAAAAAAAAGAGTGGACTGGGAGGATTCCAGATCCAGGAATCCAGATCCGGGGCCAGAGGAGAAAGAGAATGAGAGAGGCAGAAGGAGAATGATGAGAGATCAAGAAGGAGAATGAAGTAGCACGGAGGAGAGAGAGGCAGGAGGAGAATCAGAGGAAAATGGAGATGGGAATGGAATAAACTGCAGCTGACACCAACCAGCCTGGCTCTCCTTGCTTCCTTCACCTGCCCATTGCCATCGACTTCCCCAGGGTGGGGGAAGTGGTGTGAGACTACTGAACCGAACGTGGGCGATTTTGTATTTATACACATTTCTATCTTCTTTATATTCTTCTCAATCTCAATTCTTACAGTCTATTCTTTTTCAAGCAACTAAACTTTAATTTCTGTGTGCTTAAATCTGCCTGCTTATACCAATTCCTTGATCCCTCTTACAAACTTGCAGCCTTTTTCAGCTGGTGTCAAACATTTTTAAATTTTGCATCTTCCAGTCTCTACATTTAGTGATATGTGATACATTTTCTATGGAAATAAGCAATTCAATTAGCAATAGAGAGTTTAGTTTATTGTTTTTCCTCTCAGAATTTAAACTGCAAAAAGAGTAAAGTGAGATAACATATTTTACATCCTACTGACTATGAGTAGCCCCTCCACCTTGCTCCTGCTCCCTGCTCCTAACACACACACACACACACAACCTCATTTTATGAATAAAATATAATAAGAATGCCTGCAAAGGAACTTGCTGTTACTTTTTAGATGGCTGGTTGCTATTGAGTTTTTGTTTTGACCAGGTTGAATCTATTACTAGCAATGTATTATTTACTGTCTCTCTGAATGGAGCCATATGTTATTGCTCTGCACCATGAGAAACCCCTATTATGTTTCATTTAAAAGCAGTATAACTTATCTCAATGCTCAAGCCTACATATGGTACAGTCTAATAAAGCTGTCTTCTCCACGTAACAATAGTTACAGCTATAGAATATTCAACTGAACATCAGGATTTTGCTTGCACTTTCTTTCTGCCTATATTTCGCTGTCTAGATTTATATCTCTCTAAATATATTCATTCTTTATATTTTCATCTGCAAAATAGGAAAATTTTGCTCCTATTATTTCTTTTTTTGAGTAAACCTCAGTCATGGATTCTCCTCTTTTCTGTCACATGCCCAACAACAGTGCCCAAGGAGATCTTTAGGCTTAGTCCCAATTTTGTGCCATGGTGGTGCTTTTTCATAAATAATTGATGAGTATCTTTAAGCTTCAATTATATGTAATAGCACTTTGTTCTTGAAATAATGATTATTCAATAAGTGTATTTTGACTAATACTAACAAATATAAACTGAATTTATAATCCCCCAAATTCAAATGTCAAAGTCCTAATCTAGAAATGTGACCATATTCATTCATAGGATCTTTTAAAAAGTTTCTTTAATTAAGTTAAAATGAGGTCACTAGGGTGGGCTTTAATGTAATATGTCTGGTTTCCTTATAAAAGGAGAAACTTAGCACACAAAAATGCACAGAGTAAACACACAGGGAAAAGATGCCTAGCTATAAGCCATGGAGGGAAGTCCTTGTCAAGATCTTCATCATGGACTCTGAGCATCCAGAAAAATGAGAAGTAAATTTCTATTGCTGAAGTTACCCACTGGAGTTATTTTATCATTGTAGTCTTAAAAACAAATATAGATTCTGTATGAATTATTTAAAAAAATATTCTTACCTGGTTGGTATATTACATCTATGTTTTGTTATAACTATTTTTAAAATACTGAAAATTTGACAGTAATTTTATTAATGTTTCACTTTCATCTCGTTGCTCATTGATTTGTTCGAGTGGGCACCAGTAACATCTTTCATTGTGAGACTTATTGTTACTGTTTTTGGCATATCGAATATGCCACAGGTAGCGTGGCAGACTCTGACGTGTGGGCGCGATACTCTCGGTAGCTTGCTGGGCTCTCCGAGAGGGGCGGAGGAATCGAATGCGGGTTGGCTGCATGAAAGGCAAACACCCTACCGCTGTGCTATCGCTCCAGCCCATTATTGTTTAATTTCTATTATTTTACAAAGCAAACAGGGTGTTAGTATCATATATATTCATATTTATTAATGTTAAGAAGAGCTAGCCCAAATGAGCCTTTTACAATTATTTATTCCTAAGCAACATTAAAATATTGCAGGACATATCAATGAAAGAGCCTGGCAATTTTAAAGTATTTTAATTTTCTTTAAAAAAATTGAAATATGCAAAAAAGTTGTTTTTTTCTTTACTCCATTTCTCCCTTCTTTATATTCTTCCATGTCTCTTTCTTATACTCCATTTTTTCCTAAGTAACTAGAAATTCTTTTCTATGTGCTTAAATCTGCCTGTTTAAGCCAATCCCTTGATCCCTTTTACAAACCTTTAGTCAACTCCAAATGAAAAAAAAAAACTGCATAAGATCTTTGGTATGAGCCAAAAGGTACTTCCTATTTGAAGTTGGTGCTTAATAAATGGATTAAACTAAAACTTTAAGTTCACAGTGTCACGAAAAAAAGTTTTAGAAAATAAAAGCTGCTACTCTCTGCAAAAAAAAAGAGTTCTAAAACCCTCTACATTAAGGATTCTAACCCTAACATGTCTAAACTCCTAACACATTAAGTTTTTGGTTGTAGGAAAAGGATCATTTGGACTATCTCTTCTTCAACATGAAGAAACATGAATATATATGAGACTAACACCCTGATTGAATTAATAAGCTAGAACTTTTTGAATTTCTGAAATTTCAAAGTCACTGGCTGTTGGTATATATGGTATAAGGATTTTGTTAGTGTGAGACAAGAATGTATGTACAAAGTAATTAATTACCTTGGTTTTCCAGAGGTTTGAGCAATAATGCACTGCCTTCTCCATCAATGTATTGTTTCTGCATTGTGGTGATCTTGAATTTGATATCATAAAATACAGGAATCATCATTGTAATAAAATTCTGCTGATATCTTATTAGTAATAATGGAGAAACATTCCATTACTACTAACAAATATACAAATCATCATTTTATTCCTAGATCTTTTGAATGGTTCTCAAAAAACTAGACAATCTCCACTATTTTAAAATGTCAAAATAAAAAGGAGAAAGACAGAAACTATAATATACCTTGGATTAAAAAGTATCATTTCAGAAAACTATAAAGGAGAGTAATCAAGTGTCTCGTGCATTCACTAAGAAAAATTAGAAGAAAACAAGGTGTAATGAAGGTAGGTAAGAGAATACAATTACCCTTTTTGATTATTATATATTACTCTCTGTTTAAAAGTGTAAATAAAAAGTACTCTATGTTGAAAAAAATAAGTGGGAGATGAACACACAGGACTACACACACATTGTGTGTGTATGTGCATGTGTGTGTGTATGTATACCCAATATCACTGACAAAAATTAAGCAAATAAAACAAAAACATTCATGATACAATACTGTAACTTTGTGGAAGGGCATATTGAATGGTTACTAGGAACACATTGAATGAACAAAAATGATAGATGTATTCATTTCTGCTTCATGAGAGAGGTAACTTCTTTGAATGCCTATGTATATAGGTTTAAATCAGAGAGCAGTATACAATTGTTTCATAATTCTATTTCCCCTTACACCAAAAGGCTTTCCGGCTATCAAATATATTGATTAAAATTACTGTTAATATTAACCTTTTAGCTAAAGATATTTCCCCTTAAAACTCTTGTTTAAAATGAAAATACTCAAATAAGAAATTAAAATATATAAATCTATTCATATCTAATTCCTTTAATAGGCCTAAATTTCTGTGAACGTAAGCAAATAAATTGGCTTTTTTGCATGAGGCAAGGCACAATATTTTTCACCTAGAAATAAGTAGCTACCATATGAAAATGCTATAAGAGAAAAATTAAGTAGAAATGTTTGTTTGTATCTTTGTTTTAAAAGAGGGATACCAGGTAGATTTATGAAATTTATGACCTTCATATTTTCATTACACTAATTCTATTATAATCTGCTTAAATTAAAGGGAGAACCATTATTCATAATCTTTGCTTCCTCTGATAATTTTCTTAGCAGGAAATCAATAGTTAAAACTATTACTTTAACTGGAACTATGAGATCAATAATCATTTATCCAGGGAAAACATCAGGTAATATTATAATATTCTTTCATATATAACAAGTGGAAACAAGTCAGATTAGATAAAAGTGTTAACTCATATATAATACAACAGAGAGAAAACAAAGGATTCAATAAATGTGCACATTTAAACAAAAATTATTGATCCTATTTGAAATTCAGGAAAATAAATGTATTTCACAAGCTATGAAAAACGCTTTGTCAAAAATTATAAGTAAAGATTTCTGGTAATTGGGGAGTCTGGTGCCGCCAGCAGGTCAACTTGTGCCTGTGGGGTGAGTGCATCAGTAAACTGATGGTGCCTTCAGACTTCCAAACACCCGCCAAATTGCTGCTGGGCCTTTGGCCAAACCCCAACAACTTGGGGCCAAGTTTACCAAGAAATGAAACAGCCAACAGTTAGGTATGTGGGAGACACACCCACAAACAACCTACGGCTCAGCTATATAAACTCATTTATTGGCCTTATTTCAGAGACCTATAAATCTCAAAAGAGATCAAAAGATGCAGTTAGGGCCTGTAGCGCAGAGGTAGGTGGGAACCAGTGACTGAGAGCTCCAGGCCCGCTTGGATGGGGACTGGGCATCCTCCCCTGAGATTCCCAGTTTTCCAGTAGCTTGGCAGTCACACCCACAAACTGGCCCCAGCTCCATGTAATCTCATCAACAGCCAAGACCCAGGGACTATAAACCAAAACTCCTGAAAGAGAGTGCCGCAAAATGTCCTGACCCCGTGCCAGGTTGTCTTCACATGGAGTGTTCCAGAGGAGTTGTGTGAGAAGGGGTTGGGACCCAGTTCCAGTAGCCAAAAACCTCAACAACCCAACCACCGCTGCGTTCAAGGCTGCTTCCCATGGGCTTGGGCCGAGCCTCATGCATGAATGAAGTCCTAGGGAATCCAGATAATGCAGAACTTTGTGACCTTGGACTCTGGGCTCAACGGGACCAGGAGCAAAGATCCTCTGCCTGCTTTCCCCAGTCTCCAGTGACCCAGGGGTCACTCCCATAAACCACCTCCTGCCAGTGTCATATATTCTCACCATTGGCAACAGTCCAGATCACAAGGCTGTTTCTCCCGAAAGAGACCATAGCATGAGGCCCTCAAAACCACGCCACCGGAATCTGAACCAAACTGTTTCACATGGAGAGCCCCAGAGGGAGGCGGGTGAGAGCTCTCTCCACCCCAAGGGATGCAGCTCCATAGCCAAAAACCTCCACAACCCAACCGCTGCCATGCTCAAGGCCACTGCCCAAGCACTCGGGCTAAGCCTCACATATGAGTAAACATATTCCTGGACCGTGTGGCTGCAACACATCATAAAACACTCCCTACCCATTCTCTATAATTACCACACCACATTTGATGAGGTTCAGATGGTAGGCAAAATATCATAGAGGGAAATATATATATATATGTATGTAATGCATATATATATGCACATATACAACTTTTCAGATATATATATCAAAGCCCACGACACCCAAACTTTAACAACATGTTAATGATAAACTATAGAATGTATAAATGGCTCCTGCTAAATAGAACAATCTTCATACGGTTTCCTCTCACTGTATCACTGTCACTGTCATCCCGTTACTCATCGATTTGCTCGAGCAGGCACCAGTAATGTCTCATTGTGAGACTTGTTGTTACTGTTTTTTGGCATATTGAATATGCCATGGGGAGCTTGCCAGGCTCTGCTCTGTGGGAGAAATATTCTTGGTAGCTTGCCGGATTCTCTGAGACTGGCAGAGAAATCGAACCCAGGTCGGCTGCATGTAAGGCAAATGCCCTACCCGTTGCACTATCATTCCAGCCCTCTGTTTTTTATCACGATCATGATCACAAAATCCCATTAATCATTGATTTCTCTAGCGGCCTCAGTAACCTCTCCATTCGTCCTTTCCCTGAGATCTTAGAAGTCTCTCTCGACTCGGCCCTCCCAACGATGTCGCACTGGAGACTCTCTCAGGGTCAGGGGAATGAGCTTGCTACTGGCTTTGGCATATGAATACACCATGAAGAGCTTGCAAGGCTGTCCCATGTGGGCAGGAAACTTTCAGAAGTTTGCCAGTTTGTCCCAGAGGGACAAGTAGGCTACAAGATATCTTCTGGGAGCTTGCTTTTAAGTCTCTGGATGTTGGTCGCTGATTACACACACCTGGGTTTCTCTGGTGGTACCTTCATGCGTGAGGCCCATCTGAATGTGTGGAGAAGGGCTTTGAGCATGTCTGTAGCTAGGTTCCGGAGGTCTTTGGCTGCCGGGAGCTCTGCTTGGGGTGGGAAGGGAAGCTGGAGCCTATTTTCTCCGAGAGGCCCGGGGGAAGACAGCTAGGCATGTGGGCAAGAGACTCTCTGTTTCCTATATGAACACTTTTTTGTAAGCATATTCAGCAGTTCTTCATAACAGACAATACTAAATATATTATTAAGGTTGTATTTTGGACAGGGATTGGGGTTTGGGATGGAAACATCCCGAATTTGGTAGTGGGAAGGTGTAATGGTGGTGGGATTAGTGTTTGAATATTGAATGTAATCAAACATTGTGAACTTACCTATGAAACTAATTTTTTTTTTAAAAAGTAATATGGAGTTCATGGCAATTTAATCAGTTTGATCAATGACTGAATAAATAATAGTGCTCCTACGTTATTTAAAAAAATAGATCTGTGGTAATTGTGCATGTATTTATTTTTCAATACATTATATATAAAATTGAATCCCCTGTCCTTTATCTCAACTTATATGCTGTAAAAATACTGAAGAAATACTTAAGTAACCATAGATAATGCTTCTAACAGAAAACTAGCATGTCACTCAGCAACTATTTATGGGTGCATTTAAGGGCTGGGAATGTAAGGAGAGACAACATACCTAAAATCCTGTTCCATTGGAATTTCAGTGTAGTCAATGTATTAAAAATAATGAAAAGAAGTAAATTAACAATAGTTTATATATAATGGGAAAGAGTGAAAATAAAGCAGATATTCTGAAAATAAACATCATAGGTATTTTGGTTCATAAAATTCTTCATATGAATGGGCACTGATCCTTACACTGTAGTGTGTTTAATAATATTTCACTAACCTCTTCCAATTAGCTGCCAATAGGAGTAACTGCTTTTCAAAGTCTTACCCGTTCACATTTCTAAATGTCTCTTGGATTGGGGAGTCATAGTTGCACTCTCTTAATTTGAAAACCACTTAAAGTGATATGATAGTGGTTCACTGACTAGTCCTGTTGGCCAAGTATATCTGGAGTTCACAAAAGCCATTTAAGTTGAGCTCTTAAGTTATGGAGGACTCATCTGCCAAAGACTTGTCTGTGTTATCCAGACAAAGAGGTCAGCTAGTACATAATCTTTAAGGCAGGAGTAAACGTGGCAAGTTTGAGAGACAGAAAGAGATAAAAGGCAAAAAAGTGAGAGAACATTGAAGAGAATCAGTTCACATCTGGTTTCCTGTTAGCTTTGGAGTTTCTATTTTATTCTAATAAACTGTGATGCCACTGAAAAAAATCAATAGTCACATTTATCAATATTAACCAATGATTAATGAATTGTCACATTAATCAATCACTTTGATCAATACAGTGACACTACCTTGATTATATTTTAAAATAATCCCTCTAACTCCTTGTGGAGAATGAATTAAGAGGACATGATTAAGAAATAGACAATAAAAGTGTAGGCAGGAATCATCTCACAATCATAGAAATTGTGAGATGATAGTCAGTTACCTACATATGCAAGTTCAGTCTCACCATGGACCATCAGCATTCACACAGATTTCATTTTCTTCTTTCCATATTATCTTGTACACAGTACACCTCTTCTCTTTCCCTCCCTAGAAATATATATATATGTATATATATATATATACATATATATATATTTGCTTTTTGGATCACACCAGGCAATTCACAGGGGTCAATCCTCTGCACTCAGGAATCACCCCTGGCGATGCTTAGGGGACCATATGGGATGCTGGGAATCAACCCAGGGTCGGCCATGTGCAAGGCAAACACCTTACCTGCTGAGCTATTACTCCAGCCCCTAGAAATATTTTTTTGTATTGCTAAATAACATGAAACATTATTCTTAATTTATATATTTTATTCATTAATTTACTTGCTGAATAAACTAATCGACATTTAAAAAATTGAAAAGTAAAATATGGCCCTGTCATTAGAAGTAAACTTTTTACCTAGTATAATGTTCATTTAATAATACATAATCCTAATATTATATGTAAATAGGATTATAATCTTGCTTGAATAGTTTTTGACAACAAAAACCTGCTGTTCTTTCTATGCTGTACATTTTCTTCTCTAAACTTATTATGATTTTTATTTTTTCACTTGTTCTTTTAATCAATTTATTTATTATACACTATGTTTTTGCCTTCATCTTTCTTGTATTTGAAGTCTTGAACTTCATAGAACATTTCTGCATAGTACCATAGAAAGATTTTTACTCTTTTTCCTCAGTTCCTAACACAGATCCTAAAGACCTCAGGATTTTCTGAATTATAAGAATGGTAGGAGTATCTTTTGTTCTAAGAATTTTGCTCTAAATTCTTAGTGGGCTCCTATATTCCTTCAGGAAGACTAGTCTCTATTTAAAATTAGCCCGATTTTAACCTTTCACAAAGGAGCTAGAAAAATCAATGCCCAATCAGTAAATAAATCCAAAATAAGCAATGAAATTTACAAGTGAGCCCCTAAATGATGAGATTTGAAGTGTTTCAAAGTTCATAAACATGGACCTGAGTGATAGTCCAGCAGGGAGAGAGCTTGCCTTGCACACAACCAACCTGGGTCAATCTCTGGCATCCCATCCCAGAGCACTGCCAGGAGTGATCCCTGAGTGCAAGAGTCATGAACATCTTGTCCTGTTGAGTGGATGGTACACCTCAAATTAATAGAGGAAAGAGTTCCTAGCTCAGAACCTCTGGATATCTCTTTCATGTGGCTATTCATTTTTATCCTCTATAATAAATCAATAAAAAATAAAGTTCCTTCTTTAGTTTTGTAAACTTTTTGAGTAAAGTATTGAATCTAAGGAGGGGTGTGTCATAGAAAACCTTCATCTAGCCAATCATTCAGAAATTCTGGTTACCTGACACTATTAATCATCAACATGTGCATTTGCGTGTGTACGTGTGTGTACGTGTGTGTGTGTGTGTATGTATTGTTGGGAGGTTTGTAGGACTCAGTTGTGGAATCTAGTGTAGATAGTATCAGAACTAAAATAATTGTTGGACACTCGGTCAGTATCAGATTAATATAAATGTGGTATTTGAAAAGATATCACTTAATTCGTGTCAAAAAATGTTTTACTTGGTTTATAGCTTTTGCTAGATTTGAATGTTTCCATCATAAAGTCCACCATTTATTAAAACATATTTCTCCTTTCTCTCCTTTGAAGATTAGAGCTCCATAATGATTAGATTGTTTGAAGTTTTTCCATAGTCTATTGATTCAAAATTCAGTTTAAAAATTCTCTTTTGTTTCAATTTGCATAGTTTCATGAATACATTAAAGATTATTAATATTTTATAGTGTAATTTTACTATCTTTAATTGAAGCTATTGAAGTTCTCATATCATGCTTTGTAGTTTTAATCTTTAGAAACTCATTTAAGGTTTTAAAATATATGACACATAAAATAGATTTAAAATGTAAGCAATATAGATATAGATAAAATATTACATATCTATATAAAAGTTCAGAAACGTATGTGATAGAGATGTAATAATGTCTATTTTACAAAGTTCACATCAACAAGCCTTTGAGTCAATTTTGACTAATTTATCTCTAATTTATGGAGTACATTTTATTTTTGCTTTTTATGCAGAGTAACTTTGATTCTATAGCATGCAATGTCAATTTCAGCTGAGTGATTGGTGAATACTCTGTATTATTATTTTTCAATATATTTGTTATTTTTAAACAATTCAATCTCTTGGAGTTTTTCTTTTAAGATAGGTAGGGCCAGTCCAGTGCTTAGTCTAGAGCTAATTATTCTTCACTGCAATTGACACTGCCACCCAAAATCCTTGTGAATGATTCTTCACCAACCCCCATGCCCCAGTTAGTTTTCTTCTGTCACTGTCATCCCAGTTGCTCATCGATTTGCTCGAGCGGGCACCGGTAACGTCTCCATTGTGAGACTTGTTGTTACTGTTTTTGGCATATCGAATATACCACAGGTAGCTTGCCAAGCTCTGCCATGCAGGTGAAATACTCTTGGAAGCTTGCTGGGCTCTCCGAGAGGCGCAGAGGAATCGAACCCAGTTTGGCTGCGTGCAAGGCAAACACCCTACCTGCTGTGCTATCGCTCTAGCCCCAGTTTCTTAAGTTACATATCTAAATGTGCTAATACTCAAATAAGTTTTATCTCTGCATATCTCCAAAGTTCTCTATATCCTCCACTTCCTTACTTCTTCCCTTCCTAATTCTCTGAACTATGAAACCTAGAATCTAATTAGCTTCATTTTTAAATCTTAGTGAGTCAGCTAGCCTCTGGGTTTCACCCTTGCACCACAATCTAGTTACTCTCTAAAAATAGAAAGCTCAGAAAATGTTAGGTCATTATTTATTTTCTTTTTCTGAGAAATTGCTATTCTTTATTGCCTCAAAGTCAATGTTTTTTAAAGCCATTGTTCCACTTATTTGTCAAAATATATATCATCTGAAGATGAAAGATGATTTCCATCATTCCTTGGCAGGAAATGGAAGTCAAGATGTTTTAAAATGATCTGGCTCACAGAGGATCTCCATAAATAATAACTAAACCTAGTTATTATTTATTGAGCTGAGTGTGAACTCAAAAATAGCACATATTTTGCATGTGGAAGGCTTGGGACAATATGATAACCCAAACACTGTGTGACACCTGAGCACTGCACTGAGAATAGTCTCCAAAATCTACTATGCATGACCCCCAAACAACAGTCACAACAATAATATGGTAGCACCTTACCTTAGTATTCTAAATATACAAGGACCTTATTAAGGTGGTTATATTCATTGTTTTTCTTCCATGAATTTTCTCTACCACTAATTCCGTTCATTTCTATTTTGGAAGATGTTTTATGGAAAACTCACTTTGACATGCCTTGAATTAGAGCCTTGGAATTTAAATTTCATCTCTGGTAATGACGGTTAAGGAGATAGGTTAACTACAATATCAATCATAAGTCATTTCTATTGCCCTTAAATTTTCTACTTTTTGATCTTGAGCATGCACTTACATCAAAAGTAAAGAGAATATTAATGAATTAAAACTGATTATTTTATAAATTGTTCACATGCCAATAAAACAGACTATTCAAAATATAGCTTCAGTTTTCCCAGGATCAGTAGAGAACTTATTTCCAAAACCTGTTATCAGGAAACTACTGTAAGCCAGAATTTTGCTGTTATTTTTCTCCTTAGAAACACTCCAAGGAATCAAAACTTGCCTTTGTAATCTCTTCTCTAATTTTTGGATGCACTCCATAATATGTCTTTGACTGTGGCACAGATCCTAGTGTTTATTTATTTATTTATTAATATTTTCTAAATTTTATTGAATCACTGTGAGATAGTTACCAGCTTTCATGTTTGGGTTACATTCACACAATGATCAAACACCCTTCCCTCCACTAGTGCACATTCCCCACACACAACATCCCCGGTATACCCCCCTTTTTAAACCTCCCCCTGCCTCCATGGCAGACAATATTTCCCATACTCTCTCTATTTTTGGGCATTATGGCTTGCAATACAGACACTGAGAGGTCATCATGTTTGGTCCATTATCTACTAGCACGCATCTCCCATCCTGACTGATTCCTCTAGCCATCATTTTCTCAGTGATCCCTTCTCTATTCCAGCTGCTTTCTCCCCTCCGTTCATGAAGCAGTCTTTCAGCTATGCGGCAATCCCACTGGCCCTTGTATTTACTGACTTTGGGTGTCAGCCTCATGTGATGTTATTCTATACTCCACAAATGAGTGCAATCTTTCTATGTCTGTGCCTCTCTTTCTGACTCATTTCACATAGTATGATACTGTCCATATCTATCCACTAATAAGCACATTTCATGACTTCATCTCTCCTAACAGATGCATAGTATTCCATTCTGCAGATGTACCAAAGTTTCTTTAACCAGTCATCTGTTCTCGGGCACTTGGGTTGTTTCCAGATTATGGCTATTGTGAACAGTGCTGCAATGAGCATATAGGTACTGATGTCATTTCTACTGTGCTTTTTTGCGTCCTCGGGATATATTCCCAGAAGTGGCATTGCAGGGTCATATGGAAGCTCAATTTCTAGTTTGTGAAGGACTGTCCTTATTGTTTTCCAGAAAGGGTGGGCCAGTCGGCATTCCCACCAAGAGTGAAAGAGCGTTTCTTTTTCCCCACATCCATGCCAGCCCACAGCAAGTACCTTTCTCAATGGGGAAGAACTAAAAACCTTCCCTCTAAGATCAGGTACAAGATATAGTTGCCAACTTTCACCACTCCTATTAAATATATTACTGGAAGTCCTGGCCATAGCAGTTAGACAAGAAAAAGATATCAAGGGCATACAGATAGGAAAAGGAGAGGTCAAGTTATCACTACTTGCAGATAATATAATACTATACTTAGAAAACCCTAAAGACTCTACAGAAAACCTCCTAGAAACAATAGGTCGATATAGTAAAGTGGCAGGCTACAAAATCAACACCCAAAATTCCATGGATTTTTTTATATACAAATAATGAAAGAGAAGAAAGAGACATTAAAAAAAATCCTGTTCACAATAGTATCTCAGAAAATCATGTACCTTGGAATCAGCTTAACCAAAGAGATGAAGGACATATACAAGAAAAATTACAAAACACTACTTCAAGAAATAAAGGAGGACACTAGGAAATGGAGATACATCCACTGCTCATGGATAGGGAGAATTAACATTATCAAAATGGCAATACTGCCCAAAGCACTATACAAATTTAATGTGGTCCCTATCAGGGTACCCATGACATTTTTCAAAGAAATAGACAAAACACTCCTGAAATTCATATGGACCAATAAACCCCCAAGAATAGCTAAAGCAATCCTTGGGAAAAAGAAGATGGGTGGCGTCACCTTCCCCAACTTCAAACTCTACTACAAAGCAGTAGTAATTAAACCAGCATGGTATTGGGCTAAAAACCCACCTGCAAACCATTGGAACAGAGTTGGCTATTGTGTCACAGACCTGCAAATATATGGCCACGTAATTTTTGACAAGGACATAATGTTTATTTTAAACTAGAATAGAATACTATTTTATTTGAAAATGAAGTTAGTATCACTGGTGCTCTTCCCTGGTAAGATAATTAACTTTATCTTCTCAACATCTCTATTCTTCTATGTAAGTGGCCTTTGTTCTCGAGTATGTTTCCAGTCTGGAAAAAAACATTAACACAATTGTTATCTTCAGCTAGAGGACAGGTGCTGATAATTTTTTCTAAGAGAGATTCTTGGTACTGATGTTTGCAAAAGATGTTAAATGACAAATTGTTGTTATGAGTTATTGGGATAAGTATTTAGAAATCTTCGAGGGCACTATATAATCCTTATTGAGGTATAGCTGTATCTGTCAGGTAATCGCTTAAAGGTAATCTAGACTTGAAGCTATTCTTACCCTTTAAATATTTTTTAGAAAGCGTGCAATATGGATTTTTATCACCATTGAGTTTTGAAGTGGATAGGAAAAAGATAAATTATCAGATATTTTTCTGAAATATTCTGTTCATCTCATGGATAATTGAATTTTTTTGCTCTTTAGGTAACACATGATCACTGCAGTAGCCATAATTACTTTCTTTCAAAATAATTTAAGTTCAGTTTAAAATAGTTAAAAAGAAATGCAAGTTTATTGGCTGAGGTCATTAAAACATCCAAAGTTACAGGTTAGTGGAAGGAACTTAGAAACTGTCATCAGCATTTACAAGAATTATATACATTAAAATAATACTTTATTTATTTATTTATTTAGATAGATAGATAGATAGATAGATAGATAGGTAGGTAGATAGATAGTTTAATGATACTTTCATCTATATTGTTTTCCTCCAAGACAGATAGATTTCTCTACATAGTAGTAAAGATAGCCCCATATCCACAGGCATATGCAGTTCAAATGTTCTTAACATAAGGATAGAAATGCTTTTGTTTCAGTACACAATCAATTTACTCTCCAGATCACATAAACCCCAATTTGGTCACTTGCCCATCTCTAAAATGTTCAAAGTAATGAAAAGAACTCTCACCCCATGTTCATTTCATAAAAGACAGTAGATAGTATACCATAACCAACTAGAAAATTTCCTCCCAAGAAGAACTGACTTCTATTAGAAAAGGAGAAAGAAGAAATGTTGGGAACACACATGAAAAAGAATCTATTATTATTACTTAGGTATGTGTCTGTGGCATGTAATCCTCTCACCTAAGTTTCTATCACATAAGCTGTGTTCTCTTAATATTAGAAAATAAGACATTTGTAGTGTGGTAAATTAATGACATAGGGCTATAATATCAGTGAGATGTGGGGCATTTTGCCTTATTATATGGTTTGGTCTTTAATAATCAGTAATCATCATTTGTGATCTGACTCTGGATATTTTGTTACACTATAGAAACACTTTGCCTCTTGTTCCCCTTGCATTTATTTCTATCCACTTCTTGTCATTCTCTTTCTGGCTGTTTATCTATTTCATATATATATATATATATATATATATATATATATATATATGGACTGGAGAGATAGCACAGTGGGTAGGATGTGTGCCTTCACGCAGCCCACCCAGGTTCAATTCCTCTGTTCCTTTCAGAGAGCCTGGCAAGCTACCGAGGGCATCCCGCCCGCATGGCAGAGCCTGGCAAGCTACCCATGGCACATTTGATATGCCAATTACAGTTACAAGTCTCGCAATGGAGACCTTACTGGTGTCTACTCAAGAAATTTGATGAGCAATGGGAGGACAGTGATACAGTGATACTTAAACTTTTAACATCAAGTATATATATATATATATATATATATGTATATATATATATATAGCACTGTCCTGTGGTAACACTGTCTTCCCATTGTTCATCAATTTGCTTGAGCAGACACTAGTAACATCTCCACTGCTTCGTTGTGAGACTTGTTACTGTTTTTGGCATATGGAATATGCCACAGGTAGTTTGCCAGGCTCTGCCATGCGGGCGAAATACTCTCTAGCTTGCTATGTAAATTTAATACGTAATAGAGAGATAAATGATAACCATTTTTGGAAAGAGTTACTTATCTATATAGTAACTTGAGGGTATGCCAAAAGACAATGAAGGTAGAATATCTAATGCCTCGATTAAGGATTTTTTTTTCCAGCAGTCATACTTCAGATATTTATCAAGATTTTCTGAGGCAATGAAGAAAAAATCAAGAGAAATGGATATCACTCATTTATCTCTGATGAAAGTTGAAGTCTTTTCAGAATATATACAAATTATCAAAACAAAAACGACTATAAGAAAAAACATAATCATGTTGCCAGCTGTGATATGAGTTTCATATGTAATAGAAATATGTGAAATGAAAAGAACTCAAAAGGAGGCACTATGGGAAGACTCAGGAAAAAAATCAAGATCATGTTGTCCAAAAGAATTATATGGGTTTCATGATGAAGATAATTTCTAGATTCACAAGGAAATTTTTTGGTACAAGAAAAAAATTCAGGGGCAAGAATGATCTTGTATCACACATGACAAGGAACAGTCTAAGATGTGCCCCAGAAAATAATTGGGTTTATCTAAGTACTGGAAGAAATATCTCAAGAGCTAATGGTGTGATTTAAGACCTTGCCATCAGCATAATAAAAATGACAAGCATTAGAAAGATACAACAATATTTAGCACAGAATAACCAAGTAGGGAGATGTAAGCTGACTTTTTTAACAGGAGAAATGGTACATGAAAACCATGCAGGGAAATCAACATTTATGTTCATAGTATGAATCTAAAAGAACATGGAAAAGTCCTGTGCCAGGAAATAAACCATGAGAAGAGTCTAGTGAGAGAGGAAGGCATTAACTGAAGTGGGTTGTTTGTACAAGCGAGGCCCAAAGGGCAAGAGAAGGGAGGTAATTGGTTCATTTCAATTTGATTCAATGACTAACAAAGAGAAATAAAAGTTTATAAGAAAAAAACTGGCAACATGATGAAGATACAATAGATTTGCATCCTGGGGCAATAATGATCAGAGTGACTTTGAATGAGGTGAAGAAACAAAGATGATCTTACTACTGAGCAACTCCTGGTGACATTTAGTTTCTGCTCTGAGTAATACTCAAATGTGGCCATGAATAAAATAGAGAACACTGACTTAATACATTGGCAGAGCTTGTGTCTTAATTTCACATTTTTCTTTGAATGTTAGATATTTTATGTTATATATTTCATATCACACATGATATTCTATGAAGTATATATATATGTATATATATATATATATATATATATTTTTTTTTTGGGTCATACCTGGCGGTGCACAGGGGTTACTCCTGGCTCTGCACTCAGGAATCACCCCTGGCGGTGCTCAGGGGACCATATGGGATGCTGGGAATTAAACCCGGGTCGGCCACATGCAAGGCAAACGCCCAACCCACTGCGCTATCGCTCCAGCCCCATATGCATTATATTTTGAATATTCTTGTTTGAAAAAATAAGAGACTGTCTCCTGAATTAACATTGCTTTCCCCCCTTGATTTTATAGTATACTTTACTGATTGTGTGATTTAGGAAATTTATGTAAGTTTTAATTAATACATTTTAATACATTTTACATTGTTTTACCTCTCTGAACCTCATTCAATTTCTCTCTAAAATGAAAGAAATACTCCTGCATTTTTGAGATTTGAAGATTAAATGACATACATAGCACACTTTTAAAAAGTATATTTCAATGCAAGTTTTAAATAGTTTTTATTTTCTTTCTTTTATTTTTTTCTTTCTTCCATGTCACAAAAGACAAAACAATGAAAAATTGCAAGGAATATAAAATAACCTTATTGTTTGTTTAGTGATGTTATACCTATGAGAGTAGTGGATCGAAAGTGGGGGCTGGAGTGATAGCATAGCGGGTAGGGCATTTGCCTTGCAGACAGATAACCTGGGTTCGATTCATCTGCCCCTCTTGGAGACCCCAGTAAGCTACCGAGGGTATCCTGCCCACATGGCAGAGCCTGGCAAGCTACCCGTGGCATATTTCAAATGCCAAAAATGGTAACAACAAGTCTCATAACAGAGACGTTACTGGTGCCTGCTCAAGCAAATGAACAATGGGAGGACAGTGCTGCAGTGCTATACCCATGAGAGAAATCTTATAGAAGGATTGGGGTGTGGGGACCTATGCAGTTATCAATGTTTCAAACTAACAGTCAGTGGAGAAACATTGTCAAGTTCTAATGGGAGAACATGAAGAAGTAGAAAATCTTTATAATAGTCTAAAATTGTAGTGATCTATTATTTGATAGGAGAGAGACCTAAACTTACTCATGACTCATTGCATCTTTTTTCATTTGCTCTTTCTATTCTAGCTACACTGACCTCCTGACTTCTTCCCTAATGTTAGACTCTTATGCACTTGAAACTGACTGCTGCCTCTTCCAAGAATACACTCTCCAACAAAGGCTGTGGAGGTAGCTCTCTGTCCACCTCATTCTTCGTTCCTAAAAGCCATGTCTAAAATGCAATATTCTCTTCACACTTTCAGCAATCCCAACCCACTTTACCGAAGGTTTTATCTTTGTGCATCTAATGTATACCTACATGTACAAGTGTATACCCAATTTAATAAAATGAAAAAAAATTGTATAGAAATAGACATGGTTTGTTTTTTTCTTTAGTATTCAAAGCTCTGGCACATGGCAGACTCAGCAAAAACAACTGTTGAATTCAGAAAAACTGTCTTCTCAAAGAAATCAGATATTAACATGAGTAACTTAACACAACTCATTTAGAGATGTTGGTGAGGACTGGAGCTTCACAGGTTATTGGGTAATTCACATGCACACAGATAACCCAATTTGATCCCTCACACCACACAGGGTCTCCAAGCACAACCAGGAGTGATCCCTGAGCACTGCAGAGTGCGACCCCAGAGCAAATAAACCAACAAAAGTAGAGATATTGGAGAATAATTTCCATGAGAAATTTGTTTAAATGGTGGGATAATGGGGGTAGATAATAGTTAAGGAAGATAGTCCAAAATAATCTTTGAGTAAAAGGCAACCAAAATAATTTCAAAATGGAAAAATATTAGTTAGACCTTGTCTTTGAGATAGACAATCAGAAAGGTGTATTTCATGACAAATACAAACTCTTGGCATACAAGAGTCATGAGAGGTGTCCTTTAAATAAGTGTTTTTAAAGTAAGAAAATATAAGCCAAGATACTTTTCAGGAACAAAAGAACTGGCATGTATGTAGTTTTCATGAAGGAATGGTGATCATTAGAGCTTCTGGGGAATTGCTTAAGTGCTGATTTATAAAAAGCCAACTAATAGCAGCAACAGAGAGAAACAGAAAATGATTGGCAGAAAAAAACAGGTAAAATTCAGAAAGTCTACAACTAGGTCAACATGTCTAACTTTCGTTGATGCAATAGTAATGGTGACCTTCACACACATACACACACACACACCCACACACACACACCATAATTATTTTGGTAATATTTATTACCATCCTTGCTTAAAGTAAATTTTGTGAAAGAATTTTCTGTGATAACAATATATAGTTCACCACTATCATCATCATCATCATCATCATCATCATCATCCTGTTGATTGTCCAATTTCTGGAGTGGTCTCAGTAATGTCTCTATTTGTCCTAGCCCTGAGATTTTAGAAGTCTCTCTCTACTCGTCCTTCCCAACGATGCAGCATTGGAGGCTCTTTCAGGGTAAGGGGAATGAGACCCAGTTTGTTACTGGTTTTGGCATATTAATACACCATGGGGAACTTGCCAGGCTCTCCCAAGTGGGCAGGAAACTCCCGGTAGTTTGCCAGGTTCTCTCAGAGGGAGAAGTAGGCTATAAGATATCACTTAGCCACAAAGTGGCCTTGCACTTCCGGGAGCTTTGCTTTTAAGTCTCAGGATG